>PVKC010009160.1:0-27208 GCA_004027635.1 Crocidura indochinensis
TGTTTGCATAGGCCCACCAAAATATGAGGGACCTGGAAAAAAAGGGAAAAGAAAAAAACACCTTGGCCTAAATACAATGAGACCCTACCCCTGAGGATTCCCAGCACAAGACCACCTCTGGGCTCCAGGCAAAATAGTTTGTCCAATCCAAGTCGCCTGTAGTGGCAATACACCTCCATTCCTCACATAGTCTCTGTTGCTGGTATCATGCTTCCTGGAATCTGCATGTCTCATATAGTACTCAGGATGGTGCAGGGCATCCTCTCATTTCACCTCACACTTCCGGGGCAATAGAGAGGATCTTGTCCTGTAGCGCAGGTCATTGTTGTTGTCAAGTCATCTCAGTGTTAACAGAAGTCTCTTTTGAGGAGGTCGATGTCAGAGCCTTGGTAGTGTCTTCCCTAGTAGAGGATTGCTTCCAGATGTTGCTGTAAAAAACCTTGGATGTTTCGTAGATAGCTTGCCTGGTTCCAGCATGAATGGAGGATGCCCATTCTTCTGAGGCCTGTGCCAGGTCATTATATCAATGCTCAGGGTGTAAGGTCCCATTGCACTAGGATCGGTGTGTTCCTACCTCTATTAGATAAGAACTGATCTGTATGTATAGTATTTTCCCATTTTAGTGTGCCTATGCAAACAAAGATCAATGACATATAGCATTGTCGGTGTATATGGAGGTCACAGGAATGAGAACAATCCCCATGACATAGTTCACTCATAAGCACTAAACTGAGGGATACTACCACCAACAGTCCTTATTAAACAGTTCACAAAGAAAAGACAAGATAAAAATGGAAAAGATGTCATGATAGAAGATATGGGGAGAGTTATAGCTATTAAAGAAAATACTCATAAAATATTCATAAGACGTATGTGTCCATTTTATGTCCTTTGAAATAGTTTTGAGATTGTTAGATCCCCTTTGGTCTATGATTAGAATCATATGGTACTGAAGTTAATAAGTGTAAATGTGGGGTACTGATGTTTGGAGGAGTATATGTTCTGTAGGGACATGTAGACTGGTATGAAATTGCCAGTGACAGCCTGAGTACACTTGAACAGCTATCTGCCACCCCCCCCCCCTTAAGCTTCGACAAGTGTAAAAAGGACTCTGACAAATACGGAGGTCTGAGAAGATACTTGCTGGTATAGACTCCTGCTCTCAGGAAGGAAGGAGCTGGCCTGGAAGTGGGGAAAACCCAGGATGCCCCATAAGCTCCTCCCAGGAACCCACCTGGAGATCCGGAGGAAAGAGGAAGGGGGGACAGGGGGACCCAGTCCCTACCCCCCTACCCTGAGCGGGCTAAGAGGGCCCCGGCACATACTGAGGTCTGCCAGAGGCTCAGGCCCGAGACGCCGAGAGTCCCCTTCTTCCAACATTTTAAAGTTACCTCTCTTCCTGGAAAAGGTCATTGGTTGATACCTTCTGCCTTTGTGAAGTGCATGCAAGTCCAATTCATTGTCAGCAAAGTTGCAAGGTTCTTCTGAGGCATTTGCTTTAGAGCCTGCCCTTGTCCTTGGGCATTCCTCTTTTATTGGAAGGGTGGGATGACTAGCCTCAGATATGGGGAAGTTATATTTTTAAGACAGTTCTGAGGCATTGGTACCCAAAAGCACTCAGGAGGGAAAGCAGAATTAAACAAAAGATATTAGGATCTTCTCCAGTGAAGTTCTTTGAAGATAATGGCAAATAACACCTTTGGGTAAAGTGAAGGGGTTAGGGGAGGGTCTATTGGCACCTGGGGGCATTTTAGAAATCCTTTCCTCACTGTCATCCATGGAGCACAGTAGAGAAAAATACTCTGTCCAGATCCCTCCTTGGTGATGACTGACCCTGAGCATCATTGATTCCCTAATTTATTTATTTATTTATTTATTTATTTTTGGTTTTTGGGCCACTCCCAGCAGTGCTCAGGGGTTACTCCTGGCTATCTGCTCAGAAATCGCTCCTGCAAGCACGGGGGACCATATGGGACACCGGGATTCGAACCAACCACCTTAGGTTCTGGATCGGCTGCTTGCAAGGCAAACACCGCTGCGCTATCTCTCCGGGCCCGATTCCCTAATTTCTTAATGTGCCAGAGCTGCATCTGGAACACTGGTGACCTCTCAGTTGAACTTCCCTAGCAAAAGTGGTCTGGGAGGTAAGACTCTTGAATCACAAGAGAGGAGAGGAGTACCCTGTAAAATTCTGAAAAACAGTGAAGGTTTCATTCAGGTTTGTGCACTCAGATTGGTGACATCTACCAAATATTTGTCACAGGAAGGAACAAACTAAAAGCCCACAACACCCAAGTGGCTTCCAGAGAAATCAGTTGCTCAGTTTCTGCTGACCCAGCCTGATTGCCAACATCATAGAAAACATGCTGGAGTGCCAATTAGCCAACCCACTTTAAAATAATATTGGAAAATGCACTCTTAGCTCTGCATCGATCCAGACATTCGGGAAAAGGATGTTATTTGATCACTGCCAAAGAGAATGGAAATCTAATTGAGAAGACTCCTATCCTTATTGAGATTCTAAGGAGTCATTTCTGGGGCACTTCTCTGAGCGTCTTCAGCTGGAAATGAGCTGCACCTCAGAAGCTAGAATTCAAAGCAAGATAGAACCTAGGGATTTATTTATTTCTTACATTATACTTTACTTTTTTTTTTTTTTTATCATGTGCCACACCCAGCCATGCGGAGGGCTTACTTTAACTCTGCATTCAGGGATCATTCCTGGAAGGCTCTGGGAATTAGAGGTTACCAAGGATCAAACCAGGGTCAGTTGCATGGGTACAAGCACCCTACTTGTTGCAGTATCTCTTTGGTCCCAAAACAGTGGTTTAAAAGATCCAGGCTGGAGAAATAGCATGGAGGCAGGGTGTTCGCCTTGCATACAGAAGAACAGTGGTTCGAATCCCAGCATCCCATATGGTCCACCAAGCCTGCCAGGAGCACTTTCTGAGCATAGAGCCAGGAGTACCCCTGAGCACTGCCCAGTGTGACCCAAAAACCAAAAAAAAAAATCCTCATCCCACCTACCTCTACCTTCCCCACCTTAACATTTTTTTGTGAAGTATTTCAAATAAACAGAAAGAAGGTAGATATTTGCAATAAACTCCAACATTTGCACTTCCTACATTATTATCTAGAGAAGTGTTTCTCAGCTGGGAATTTTGTGGTCTCCTGTGGGATCCCAGGATAGTTAAGGAGACCATAGTGGAAATCACAAAATGACACTAGAAGGACAAAGGACAGAATAAGGGGCACAGGAAGGAAACAAGGTCAGTTAAAGCCATGGTTGGAAAAGGGCTGAGAAAAACTGGTCTACACAATTCTCAACCAGCCTGATCAGGCATCTCTGCATCAGGCCACACACAAATTTGGCAGCTAGTCACCTTCTACCTTTAGTCTTCCTGACTAGGTTAACAAATTCTAACTTCTGACTGTGTTTCTTCAGGGATGGAGGAGCACACACATGACCACAAATGAAAGATCAACCGTCCAGTGTTGATGAGAGAACAAATCTGTAGTCCCTATTTTCTAAAGAGATTTAAAGTTGTGACCTGTGGATACCACAATCAAACCTTTCCCTAGGGTCCTGTTTATCTTGGGGGTTGGCAATACTAGTGACAGGAGGGAAAATTTCTCCTTTCTCTTTCAATTCTTTTGGAGAGTCTACTCATAAAACAGAGCTAAGGAAGATTAGTAGCAGGAAAAGAGCAATTTGATTTCACAGTTAGAAAGACCCCCAAAAATATAATGCCTACAAAAATGTCCAGAGAAGCTTAAGATTTATATTTTGGGGACAAAGGACTGAGAAGGGAAAACTTTTAAAATAGTGAAGATAAATATAGTTGTTGTTTTTTACTTACTGTGGGGTGGGGCACACGGCGATGCTTGGAGTTTACTCCTGGCTTCAGCACTCAGAATGTTTCTGGTGGACTCAGAGTACCAGATGGGATGATGCAAGGGATAGAAACAGAGTTGGCTATGTGCAAGTAAAGCAGCCTGTCTACTATAATATCACTCCAGACCCTGTTGTATATTCTTGACAGGAATTATCCCTGTCTATGCCAGTAAGGATATTTCCTTTCTTAAATTACAGGGAGGCCCTTTCACATGGGGAATTCAGCCCCTCAATCCCAGAACAAAAGATTGTCATAGTATCCTTGCTCTGGCTGTAGCTTCAGGAACCTGAGTTCAAAATCATCAGTATGCCAAGTGTTAACATTCTGGGCAGCCGGCTCCAAGTAGTACCATCAGTTCACCAGTGAGTACATCAGAGCAGTTGAGTTCCAGAACAATGTTGTTTTATAACATTGGTCCTCAAACTACGGCCCGCGGGCCACATATTGTATTTGTTCCTGTTTTGTTTCTTCACATCAAAATAAGATGTATGCAGTGTGCATAGGAATTTGTTCGTAATTTTTGTTTTTTACTATAGTCTGGCCCTCCAATGGTCTGAGGGACAGAGAACTGGGCCCCTATTTAAAAAGTTTGAGGACCCCTGTTTTAGAACTTAAGAAAAAGTGCTGAATTTGAGGAGGTAGAAGGGTAAACAAATTTCCTTCATGCAGAATTCCCTCCATTGAGCTTGTCACTTTGAATTCTTGCAGACACAATCAGAAACCAAGTTGAGGCTTGCTCATGTGGGCTTCAACTATGGAGGTAGGGTGGGGTTTCATTTACTTAAATCGAAAGAATTTTAGTTTTCTGTTGTTCTCAGCATTAGGACACAGCTATCATTGAACTCTCAGGTGGATATGTCACCAAGCTGATTGTTTTCACACTTTTATGACTTCATCATCCTGAAAGCTTCCAAATGTTTATGACTTTATCATCATTATTTATCAAACCCAAATATTTAGAGTACAATGTAATGTCTAAAATAAAATTAAATTGTTTTTAATAGTAACAATATTATTATTATAGTAATAATAATTTTTAAATAATAAACCACCAATTAACATTGACATTTGAAAATTATAAAAGGAAATTAAGGAGACTTACTTTTAAAGCCTATTTCTCCCTAGAACATCTTTTTTGTTTGTCTTTATGTCTTTGCTTTCCTTATTCCACTCTGGAGAAGCCCACATTTCCTCTTGAAAATGTATTTATCTCTATCTCTCTCCCTTACATCTTTAGTTATTCAATTTGCTTTATTTAAAGAGCATGTATCGTATAGTTGATATAGTTGGTTATAGTACATTTGTTTCCAGATAAGTGAAATCAACATTATTTTTTTGGGCCGGGCAGTGGCGCTGCAGGTAAGGTGCCTGCCTTGCCTGAGCTAACCTAGGACGGACCGCGGTTCGATCCCCGGTTCCCCATATGGTCCCCCGTGCCTGCCAGGAGCGACTTCTGAGCAAATAGCCAGGAGTAACCCCTGAGCGTCACCGGGTGTGGCCCCCAAAAAACAAACAAACAAACAAAAACATTTTTTAAGCTCTCTGAGCCTCTCAGCCACCATTACAAAAGCTCAGGTAAAAAAGGTGAGTGATAACAACCGCAACCCACCCACACAAACCTTCCTTGATGATCATTGGTAGTGGACAGAGACCCCTTGGTAACCCAGTAAATTCAGTGCACACAAAATAGTCTCTCCCACCTTCCACCTCCACATGTCCCAACTGCCATCACAAAGCCCAAGCCCACTCAGGACAGAAAGGCCGATATACCTCCAACCACCTCTTACATAATTAAACAGACTACATGCTTTTCTGAATCTGATCACTTCTTTTTTTTTTAATTTTTATTTTGGCCAAAGTTGATTACAAATCTTTCACAGTAATATTTTAGGTACATAGCGACATCGAGTCAGGGACATTCCCACCACCAGTTTTGTCCTCCCTCCATCCCTGTTCCCAGCATTCCATATCCTTCCTTACCCTCCAGGTTGCTAGTATAAGTGGTCCCCTCTGTGTCTAGCATGTTATAGATTGGGTATCGATTCTGTTGTCATTGACTTTGGATTTGGTGTTTAAGTCTGATCATTTTTTAATTTCTGCTTAATGTTCATACAACTGTTTGGTCTTGGTACCTTCCATTATTTCCCCCTCCGTTTGTGAGGTGGAACAAGATGGTTCAAGTTATGTGGTTCTGTTCGAAGGAAAGGAAAAGAAAATGGGAAAAAATCAAACAAGTAAAAAATGGGAGGAGTCCTTCTAGAGTGTTGTAAATATCAGTTTAAGAGAAGAAAGGGAAAAAGGAAGAAAAGCATAACAATGCAAAAACAAAAAATATAATAAAAAATCAAACAAAAACTCGAAAAGCACCACAGCAATAAAGACAACCACACAATAACTACAGTCCTGAAATAAAAACAAAACAAAGCAAAACACACACAAAACAATACTAAAAATTAATTTGTGCTTTATTTCTTGCATAGGCACAGTAAATATTGGGGAGATTAGAAAGGGAATTCCCTTGGCCTAAGAGATACAGGGTTTCTCCACCCTTGAAGTATACTGTTGTGGGAATAACTAAATGCTCCGTACATGTTCTTTTACTCTCCCCTAGGTCCTTTTGGAGTGTAAACAGATCACTTTTTAAAAAACACCCTGAAACTCTGGGACTCCAACCTACCCAATGCAAAGAACAATGGGGAAACTGAAAAAAGACACCACCAGCTGGGTGTGAGAAATCCTAGCAAATTTCCAAGTCCTTCAAAGGGCACAAATTCTATAGATGAGGACCTAAAATCAGCATTTAATGTTTTAGCAATGCAATTTAAGAAATCACTAGCCAAAGAAATTAAGAAATCCATGGTAAAAATTTCAACAAAAATAAAGAACTCTATCAGATGATGAGAGAATCCATACAATTGAACTAAGAGAACTAAAAAATAGGCTAGCAAACCATAGTAGCAGAATCATACAAATCGAGTCACATGAATGAACTTAAAGACTAAATGCAATACAGCAACAACAAAGAAATCAATAAAGAAATGAGAGACAAAACATTGCAAGAAAATATAAGGTACTTAATAAATAAAGACAAAATAAGTAATCTAAGATTGATAGGAATTCAAGAAAGGGAGGAAAAGGGAAAAGGGAAGAACAAGTAGTGAGGGAAATAATAGCAGATAATTTTTCCACTCTCTAGAAAGAGACTGCTGGACAAATCCAAGAGGTGAAACAATGCCATACAAAATAAAACCCTAACAGATTAACATCAAGATATATAGTAATCCAAATGGCAAAAACAAACAAACAAACAAACAAAAACAAAAAACAAAGAGATGAATTTTTCAGAGCAATACTGGCGGAAACAATCTCAACTACAAAGGAAGGAACATAAAAATCAAGCCAGATTTTCCATTTGAAATCATTCAGGCAAGAAGACAGCGGAATGACATATTTAAACTACTGAATGAAAGAAATTTCCAACCTAGAGTTCATTACCCAGCAAAACTCTCATTTACATGGGAGGGAGAGTCAAAAACATTTTCAGACCAAAAAGAATTTGCAATATGCTCACTAACCAAATTGACTCTAAATGACCTACTAGGATAAATTACACAAGCTAAATCTCCAATTGTAACAACAACCACCCTGCACAATATAATAGCACAATAATCCTCTTTGTTAATAATTTATTTGGATATCAATAGACTAAATTCTCCCATTAAAAGGCACTGAATAGAGAGTTGGTTCAGGAAACAAAACCCAGATATCTGCTGCCTACAAGAAACACACTTGAAAGTTCAGGATAAACCCAGGCTGAGAGTAAAAGGATGGAAATCAATTATACATACAACTGGAAAACAATAAAAAAAAAAGCTTTGACAGCATACTTATATCAGACCAAATTGCATTCAATCTCAAGAAAGTATTCAGAGACAAAGATGGGCACTACGTATTGTTAAGTGGAACATTAGACCAAGATGTACTAACTCTGATCAACATTCATGCACCAAGTGTAGAACCAGCAACATATCTAAGGCTTTTGCTCACAAACCTGGAGAAACATATGGGTGGAAATGTAATAATAGTGGGACATTTCAACACAACATTATTGCCACTAGACAGATCCACTAGCAGAACAGCAAAGACATAAGAGCCCTAAACAAGAAACTAGAAGAACTAGAACTAATGGACTTATACAGGGCCCTCCATTCTCTGATACCAGTTCTTTTCTTTTTAAATTGTTTTTTCATTTATTTATTTATTTATTTTTTGGTTTTGGGGTCACATCCGGCAGTGCTCAGGGATTACTCCTGGCTCCATGCTCAGAAATTGCTCCTGGCAGGCACGGGGGACCTATGGGGCACCGGGATTCCAACCGATGACCTTTTGCATGAAAGGCAAAAGCCTTACCTCCATGCTATCTCCCGGGCCCCTCATTTATTTATTTTTATTTATTTGTTGTAAGTGCTCTGACTCATCCCATAAGGGCCAGGCCTCTAACAACAATCTACTAATAGATCTCTAATGTCTTTAAGTGAGTGTTAGTGTGTATGCAGTGGACTCCTTTATGTTTGTCTAATCTGTGTTGTAAATAATCCCTGCCTATATTGTTTATAGCCCCTCTTATATATTATCTCCCACCGTATGCCACCTTACAAAACTCCTTTTATCATCTCACACCCTCAATTCTATTCTCTCCCTATTTAACCCCCTCTATCCTCAGTCCTTAACTCCTCAGAAATTGAGACCGTCCCCCTGCCTCCTTAAGCTGCCACCCATCTTCCATAGTGAAAGGACACCCATTCAGTCCCCCATTTCTTGCCCCAGCAAGAAGCTGCAGCCACTCACCTGCTGACTCATTCTACGTGTCCCCTTTCCTTCTACTTCCCCTCAATATGGACTGTTGCTGCCGGATTCAGCTCCAGAAAGATCCCCATCTTGAGGACACTACCTAATTCCTTACTGCTGCTAACCATTTCTAAGACCCCATAAGACCATGGTGTGGGACAAAAATGCACCCTCGATCTTATCCCCCTCCTCAGACTGTCACAAATGACTTAATGGGGATATGGATATTTTCTTTGTATGTTTATTTCCTTAATAGTTATTACTCTTAGTGTGTTTATTTGCACATATAGAGGCAGCATCCTCCATCTCCTCCTTTTTTGGGTCTTGTTTGATTCTGCTTAGTAAGAGATTCTAGTAAAAAAAAGTCTTGCTAGGGATAAGAGCTCAGGTCAAAACCAGAGCACAGAGATTGTATAGCTTGTCAATTTTACTCCCCAAGGCACTAATAATATAACATGGCATCATTCTTTTTTATAAAAGCCCACTAAAATGGGGGAATCTTATGTATAGAAACAAGTTCTTATCTAATTGGGATAATAATTCATAACTTTTTTTTGTTTTTTCAGGTCACACCCGTTTGATGCTCAGGGGTTACTCCTGGCTAAGTGCTCAGAAATTGCCCCTGGCTTGGAGGGCCCATATGGGACACCAGGGGATGGAACCACAGTACTTCCTTGGATAGCGCTTGCAAGACAGACACCTTACTTCTAGTGCCACCTCGCCAGCCCCAAGAATGCATAACTTTTATAATACAGAGCACCTTGCACCCTGAACGTTTGTCATGGGAACTCAACTTAGACCTCAAGTGATTTGACATGAGCTATTCAAACCCAAACACTGGATTCCAACCTTAGAACTCTCACAGTTCCCTGTACCAGTACCAGGAATCAACCCCCAGATCCAGAGAAGGTCCTAATACTGCTCTCGTACCAAATTGAGCCAGAGTCATTTCATATGACAAGAAAACAGCAAAATCTTGATCTAAGAGTAGGTTGCCCTACCTCATAACCTAATGGTGAGATGAAATCAGAAGACCCTCCATCCTAGGATCGGTGCAAAAACAAGATCACTAATTACAGAAGACTGAATACAACAACCACAACTAAGCAGAATTTTTCTTGGGACCATAAAGAAAGACTCTATCCTAGACTTTGTTCTAGTATCTGTGCAAAAACCAAGATCTCTAATTACAGAGGACAGAAACATTTCCTGGCACCATAAAGAAAGACCTTAGGGTTTGACAACTAACATGTCCGGTGCCTGTAGTCAGTTTCATGACAGTGTGCTCCCAGGATAGAGAGAGCCTGTATCTCTTAGGCCAAGGGAACTTTCTTTCTAATTTCCTCAATATTTACTCTGCCTATGCAATGAAAAAAAAGCTTGCCACTTCTACCCCCCCCATTTTAATTATTAATTTACTTATTATTTTCTTTTTTCTTTATTTATTATTTTAATTTTATGTATATGTATAGCTTCTATACAGGGGATCCTTCCCACAAGTTTTTAACAGAACTACAGAATATGAATCATCTTGTTCTGCCTCATATGTCTATGTCTTCCTACAAACTGAGAAAAAAAAAGTAGATTGGGACCCAGGGACCAAGCTGTCTCAAGAGCATTGAGTGGAAATAAAAAATAGTCAAACCTAAATACCCAAATCAAAATCAATGATAGTAGAATCAAGAGAGCCAAAATTAACCAAGCTATACAGAAAAGGGACCTTTTACACTAGCAGTCCAGGGGGCTAAGGGTGGAAATATGGGAAGCATGCTGGGAGCTATAGTGGAGGGAGGTCAACACTGGTGGTGGGAATGGCCCTAATTCACTGTCACTATGTACCAGAAATACAACTGTAAAAGACTTATAATTCACACTGGTCTCAATAAAAATTATAAAAAAATATTTTTAAAGAAAGAAAAATGAAGAAAGAGAAGAGAAAAAAAGTACAGTAACAAGCAAATTTGTGAAAATTATTGTAGCTCCAATGAAATCAATAAGTCATTGCTAGAAGATTTGGTAAACCCATGCTGACCATTCTGTTATTTTATTTGTTTCTAAGCATTAGGTGATTTCAGCTATACACTGGCATCTAAATTGGTTATACTTATAAAGTTGACAGTTTTATGCAAACATGGAGTTGTTACAGCCACAAAATCCAGGAATTCCAAACACTATTGCTGATTTCTGATTTTGTGGGGAATGTTTTCAATTGCCAGGTCTTTCTGAAAATTGAGAAGGCAGAGTGACAGGGAGTGAGAAGGGTGCCTGCACTCACTCTAAAAATAAAATATCAGCCAAACACTGGTATACCTGGAGTTTTGGTCAGACTGATCTCTGCCATTGATGAAGTAGAGATTGTAGGTGATAGATACAGCAGGTCTGGATTTGGCAGGGTGGGCCTAGACCTGCCTACTTAACCAGAGATGATCAGTTGGATGGCAGGTATATCCATAATTTTCATAGCTTTGCTTACACCTCTTTTATAGAGTGAGTCTCTGGAGCTAGAGGGGTACAGGAATGGCTACTGCATTTTGACTCTCCCTCATATCTTTCAGAGAAAGTTTTATTCAAGAAAACTATATTTACTATAGAAAAAAGAAATAAATTGATAAAGATTGAAAGATAAGTGGAGAGAATGATTGGTTCACCAGAAAAACATAGGTCAAGGCAAAAGGTCATTAACCATCATTAATATGAGAGAATTGAACAAAAAAAATGAGTTGGTCACCTTTGCATAGACCTTTTGTTGCTTATTATAGTTCTCTAGAAAGACTGTTTTCTTTCAGTTTATTAAAGTGTAATCCATGGTCATTCTAACCCAAACTACATAAAAGATGTCTTTCTGAGATTATTGCTATAGGAAGACAAGAGAGCCTAAAACCCCAAGCCCTAACACTGTCCTCGCAGTGCTTTGTCTGGAAGCATCGATTTCCTCAGCACCCACTGTAACTGCATCTGCTTGAATCAGTCTCAGATACAACAGCATAAATTTGTTCTAATCTGCCTTCCAGGAGACAGATTTATTTTGAGGTTTAAGAAGTACACAGTAGTTTAAACTTCCAGAGATACCAAATCCACCAAACACATCTCCCACTTTTACAAACCAGAGTCACAGCTCTGACTCTCTTCCAGACCCACCTTTTTTATGAAGTTTTCAAATGTTTGAGCAATAATTACAGTATAAGACATAAGCTTAGCCTCAATGGAAACACCTAGAGCTAAGATTCAGGTATTGGTTAAGATAATATAAGGAATTACTAATTTGACCAATGCATTTTTCATTGTCATTGTTTTTGGTTTTGGTTTTTTTTTGAGCTACTTGACAAAAAGCTAGCTATGAGTATTGTTTTTATTACATGGCATTTTATGAACTGGCCTATATAAACAGTTAAATGGGACTATCATTGCCTCTTCCTTTCTAAAGACCATTCATTATATAAGAATATTGAGCACTCTTATTACTTAACTTGAAAGTCAATAATTCAGTGAAGATGGCTTTGAAATTGAATGGAAAAGCAAAGAGATCAAGTTCATAGGAAATAAAGAAGAACTTGGCAACTCTTAAAACAGGAAATTGCCCTCTCATAAAACATTCTAAGACATTTGGGTTTCTCTTTGGTTTTTAAAAGCCATACATGGTAAATATTTCACCACTTGAATCTCACCTTACCCCAGAACTTTGTACTTCAATTTTGTTTTTTAGGCCATACCCCACTATGCTCAGGGTTTACTTCTGATTCTGTCTCAGGAATCATTCTTGGCAACAAACCATACGGGGTACTGGAAATGGAACCTGGGTGGCTGCATAAAAGCAAAGATCTTTATCTGATGTACTATTTCTCTGACCCCATGAATCTATAATACTGAGTACTTTAGGATGCGGGGAGGGCTGAATTATTGGCAGAAACAGCGAAACAGATAGGATACCTGGACAGATGCTATGGCTTTGGAGGACCTCAGGGAAGAACAGTTACCTAGAGGTTGTACCTCTGAGGTGAGACTATGACCAGTGATGGGAATTTTCAGAAGACTCCTACACAGACATTTGGGTCCTTAAGAATTTCTCCAAAGATTGTGGGGCCTAAGTGGTGGAGCAAGCTGTAGGGCATTTGCCTTGCATGTGCTAACCTGGGATGGAACATGGTTTGATTCCTGGCTTCCCATATGGTCCCCCAAGCCAGGAGCAATTTCTGAGTGCATAGCCAATATAACCCCTGAGTATCACTGGGTGTGGTCCCAAAGAAAACAAACAAAAACAAACAAAAATTTCTCCAACAATTGAATGTCACAAACAGAATTAAAACACTCACCTGACTGAATGAAATGAACCCTTAGAGACATGTATGCCCTAATCTCAGGAACCTGTGATTATTTGCCTGACACAGTAATGGTGATATAGAATTAAAGTTATTTAATTAAAAAAAGAAGACCCATCGTCCAACATCTAAGAGGATTCAATATGACCATGAAAGTTCTTGAATGACATAGTTACTTGAGAACCAGTAGATGTTGCCAGCATTGAAAAGGAAGAAAAGAGAAAGTTTTTGAGCTGCAAAAGAAGCAATATCCAGAATATAAAGATACCCACAAATGGCAGGACATATTTTCCCACCATTCATAAGAAAGATGGTTAATATGATACTTGAAGATACTTAATGCTTTAAGATACTTAAAGCACTTAAAACATTATCAAGAAAGAAGAAAACATCCCTATGAAAAAAGGGGGAGAAGAGATGAACAGAAATTTCCTCAAAGAGAAGAAACTGATAACCAATACTTTCATGAAAAATACTTTTGGGGTTTTGACTTGATTTGCAAATCAATGCAAATCAAAGGAATCATGTGCAGCCTGAAAAGATTAACCATTCCTGGCTAACAATATAGACACTTCTCAAAAACTAAGAATTGAGCCTCCATATGATCCAGCAATTTCACTTCTTGGTTTCTATCGAAAAGGCCCCAAACTATTCTGAAAAAACATTTTCACTCCTATGTTCAATGCAGCACTATTCACAGTAGACAAAAATCCGAGAACATCTTGTGTTCAACTACAGATGAGTGGATAAAGAAATGGTGGTACATATACGCAATGGAATTCTATTCAACTGCAAGACAGAATGAAATTTGCTGCTATGTAGACGTACCTGAAGAGTATCATATTGAGTGAAGTCAGTTAGAATGAGAAAGTCAGATGCAGAATGGTCTCACTTATATGTGGAAAACATAAAAACATGGTTAATGGATAATAAGTGGCCAAAGCACAGAACATGAAAACTGGCTGTCATAATTGACCTTAACATGGATGGGAATGGGATAAAGGAGGTGAAGTATGAGAGGGACACACTGGTGGTGAGGGTATGATGTTGGAATATGGTATGCATGAAATAATTCGTTAACAGTATTGTAAAAAGCAGTTACTAAAATAAAAAAAAAAATAATGTCGTTAAGCCAGGGAATGTAGGCTGCTCCTGAAAATAGAAAAGGCAAGGAAACAGATTTTTACCCCCAGTCTCCAGTAATGATTGCCTGGGAATTTGTCCATTTGAGCCTTTGTCTAAGTCCTGACATGCCAAACTATAATGAGATGCATTAGTATGGCTTAAAGTATGGCTTAAGACACTAATCTGTCTCTGACCATTTGTTACTGCTAGTATAAAAATTATTACTTAAGTTCAAATGATTTATTCTGATAGTATTTGTATTCCCTCTATTTTATCTCCATACATGCAGCACCATTTCTCTATTCTCCAAGATGTTCTCCATCTTCCTGAATGATGTACTCTATTCTGTGGTAGATCCTTGCCTCTGTAAGTGGAAAATCTTTTTTCATTGAACAATATATCTTTATCTAACCTTCCAACCTTCCATTTCACCAACTCTGACTAGACATTCATATTTTAATCAACTGGTTATGCTTATTTTATAATGGTAAATGCATGTTTCAGTTATGCTTATTTCCTTTTGCTGTCTTCAAACAAAAGCAATCAGTTATCTTACAATAAAAAAATAGGCAAAAAGAAGCAACACAAAGACCATAGAGAAGGTTCAGTGAGGTGCTTTACTGGAGAAACACACTTTTTTATAAATCAAAAGCTGGTGATCCATTTGTATAGACTTTAGAAGGCTATTGTAGTCCAGAAGTAGAAGTATGATAAATGAGAGTTCCTTTCTCCCCACATTCCCACCATCACTGATTGTTCTTGTTCTCTGACAGAACTTTTTATGACTGAAACCCAACGTCAAACTTGTTTGTAATCACGATCCACAAGTAAAGATATTATTAGAGAAAAAGACTGGAATAAATGAATGTGTTTATCTAAGTGTGTATATATTAGATGTGTCTATAAAAATATGTGTTTGGGTAAATACTATGTATGTGTCTGGTACTTACGTGTATATGCATATGTGTGAGTGGTTTGTATGTTTATATATATGTGTGTGTTTTGGTGTGGGTATGTAAACCTATATTAAAGGTTATGCATATGTATTAAGCAACACATGTTACCTATATTAAAAACACATATGTTGGTTTTAGAGGAATGTGCTGACATTATATAGGTTTGTTGATATCTATAAAATATATCTGCATGGGGTCCATGTGTAAATGTTGCTGGGTGTTTATTTGAACATATGTGTTGGGCTGTGCAGAGTGGTCATAGGAAAGATTTAGATTTTTTTTGTGATACTCATCAAGATAGGGATTAATATTAGACATTAGTGGGGAATCTTCCAAGAGAAAAGATATAAGACAAGCGCACACAGAGACATAGACATGCAAAGAAGTCAGCATACTCATTCATACATACACATGTATGTCTACATGTATGTAGACAATACAACATGTTTACTATCCATATATATATTATATTAGTCTCAGGGTCACAATGAGTGTCAGGACCATAGCATTGCTGAGCATATATTTCCTAGGGTTTGGAAACTGTCCCAGGAACTGTCTTTATTCCCACTCCTGGTTCTAAACGTAGATTTCTCTCCTGCCAATGTACATTAAACAATTCACTATCAAACATTTTAATTTGGTGAATAGAAGCCTCTTAACTCTGCAACCATCCAACCTCCCACCCAACTTGGCTCCAAGTAAGCAAGTGATATGAACGGCTGCCAGCATTAGAATTCTAGGTGCTTGAAAGCTTTGGCTGCCAAAAACTGGCTTCTGAGACCAGAAGAAATTCCCCACATTTTGAAAGTGAATTTTATTTTATTTATGCGAATTAAAAAAATAAACAGTAACTTCAAAAAAAGTGGGGGGAAATAGAAATTTCACTGCATTCTCAAAAGAAAGGAATAAAGAGCTGCATACTTACAAAGCAGGCTTGCAAAGTGAATGCAAATTGAGTTTTCATTCATAGGAGGACACAATGCCTTCCATTCTGCCTTAGGACTGGCTAAAATGATAAAGGAATGCGTTTCTCAGATGCTTCAGAGGTTTAAACATTCTCAGGAATGAACGTGAGTCTAGACACCGAGTCTAGGAAAAGGGATTGAAGTAAAGGAAGGAATAATCAGGAGAACATCTCAAAAACAAAAATAAAAACAAAAAAAATTAAGCATACAGATAAACTGTGGTCAGGAGGGAACCCAGACTAAATCAAATCCATCAAGAGGACTTCCTGCAGGAAGGACCATTTCTTCTGAAAGCCAAAGCGTGTGTAGGATTTAATGAAATAAAAATGGAAGCAAACATTCTAGGTGTGAGAACAGTAGGTGCAAAGATCTACAATCTCATCTATCTGTGACCATTATAGGAATTAACACTTAAGGAGTCTTAATTCAGTCCTAAGAAAAGTAAAAAATAATTAAAAGCTTCTTTTAAGTAAGATTCATCCACAGAAAGACTTTGGTGATTTTAACAAGACATAGTAGGTTCACATTAAATACATGTCAATATTATGAACTATATTGCCTGATTTTTAAATTTAAATTTTTAATTGGGATCAAATAGTATTCAAACTAAAAGAAGGTAACAAAAATTAGTAAAGGACTGTACATCAGCCAAGAGATCAACAGATCATGGTGACTTAACTCTCACAAATAAACCCACCAAATGGTTAACAAAGTTGATAAAGTAACTGCCAAGAAACTTAAGGAAATACATCAATAGCAGCATAATAGCGATGGGAGACCTCAATACTTCACTCTCATCACTGGACAGATCATCCAGGAAAAATATTTATAGAGGCACAAGCACAGTGAAGTCTAGAAGAACTGGTATATTAAACATATTCAGGACACTCCACCTCTACAAAACTGAATATGCATTCTCCTTAGTGACACATGAGAATTTTCCAAAATAGATCACACCACTTGAACACCCAAATATGCACACAACACATCAGATAAAGGTTTGATATTCAAAATCTATAAAGCACTTACAAAACTCAACATATAGATCCAACAATGCTATCTACAAAGGGGCAAGGGAATGAACAGACACTTCCCCAAAGAGACATATGATGACCAAGAGGCATATGAAAAATACTCAATCTTCACTCATGATTAGGGAAATACAAATCAAAACAATATTGAAATATTATCTCACACTTGTGAGAATAGAATATATCAAAAAATCTGGAATCTGGGAGCTGGACAGTGGCGCTGGAGGTAAGGTGCCTGCTGCCTTGCCTGCGCTAACCTAGGATGAACCACGGTTCCATCCCCTGGTTCCCATATGGTCACCCGTGCCTGCCAGGAGCGACTTCTGAGCGCATAACCAAGAGTAACCCCTGAGCCTGAGGTTTTTGGGTGTGGCACAAAAACCAAAAAAAAAAAAAAAAAAAGTCTGGAATCAGTCGTTGTTGTTGGGGTTGTGATGAGAAAGGAAACCTCATCCACTGTTGGTGAGAATGTCATCTGGTTTAGCCTCCATGGAAAGTGATATGGTGATCTATTTAAAAACTGGAATAAAACAACAATAAGATCCAGTAACATCACTATTTAACATCTATCTTTAAACACATACACACAATTATTTAAAAAGGATATAGGTAAACCCATGTTCATCTCAATACAATAGCCAAGACATGGGCAACCCAATTGCCCAAATATGGACAAAAAACTTAAAGATACACATCAAGGTAGCAGCAGAGTCAATGGCAACACAACAGGAGAATTGATCCACACAATTACATTGATGGGTTGAAAGGGAGGGTGTTTAGGCCTTTGGGGGAGGAAGGTACACTGATTATGGGTGTGATGTTGGAATAAAGTTTATGAATGAATAACCACCATTAATAGTACTGTAAATTAAAGACTTACAACCACAATGTCTTAATTAAAAAATAGAACGTGGACTGGAGAGATAGCACAGTGGTAGGGCCTTTACCTTGCATGTGACCAACCTCAGACTGACCTGAGTTTGATTCCCAGCATCCCATATGATCCTCCAAGACTGCCAGGAGCAATTTCTGAGTGCAGAGCCAGAATAACCCCTGTGTGCCACTGGGTGTAACCGCAAACCCCAAATAGAATGTATGTCTGGGTCAGACATTTCAACAGGCTAGAGAACATTCTTTGCATGAAGGAGCCCTGATCTTTACTTCCAGCACTGCCTTGAAGTGATTCCTAAATGCTGGCTAAGAGTAGGCCAAATTTTTTAAAAAGTATATGTCTAGGGGGCCGGGCGGTGGCGCTGGAGATAAGGTGCCTGCGCTAACCTAGGACGGACCGCGGTTCGATCCTCCGGTTCCCCATATGGTCCCCCGTGCCTGCCAGGAGCGACTTCTGAGTGAATAGCCAGGAGTAACCCCTGAGCGTCGCTGGGTGTGGCCCAAAAACCAAAAAAAAAAAAAAAAGTATATGTCTATATATATGAAGACTATTAATCTTGTTATATTTAGGTGTTGTCTTTGTCTGATTTGTCTATCAGGATAGGACTTGTTATCTAAAGTTGGCTTATAAGATTATTTCTTATATCTTATATTTTCAGAAAAAGATTATGCTATTTCATATTAATTCTTATTTTATGGTTTGTAAATGTTTTCAGTTAACCGATTTGGGTTTGAAAAATGTTCTATATGATAAATTATGAATTCCTTTTCCTATTCATATAGTTAATTTCAAATTGAGACAATTCTGATAGCTATTTTTTTTGTTGTTTGCTTTGGGTTTGGGTTCACACCCAGCTGTAATCAAAGGTTACTTCTGGTTTTGCATTCAGAAATCTCTTCTGGCAGGGTTGAGGGATCATACAAGATGCAGGGATTCTAACCACTGTCTGTTCTGGGTCTACTGCGTGCAAGGCAAACTTTCTACTGTTGTGCTATCTCTTCGGCACCCAATAGTTGTGGTTTTTTCTTGCATTTTTTTTAAAGAATTAGCTGTTCTGTATCTAACTTTCAAATGGCTTTGTGAGAGCTTTTCATAAAGTATTCCTTTTTAATATTCCAATTTCTGCACTGAGTATAGAAACAGCCTGTTCATTCATGAAGAGGGTTCTCTCTTTCTCTCTCTCTCTCTTTCTCTCTCTCTGTCTCTCTCTCTGTATATAGGTGTGTGTATGTGTGTGTGCTTGTGAATGCGTTTTTACTAGAGATGTCAATTTTATTTTTAATTTTGCAATCACAAAAGTATAAATCTTGAGGTCTGAGAGATAGCATGAAGGTAGGGCATTTGCCTTGCATGCAGAAGGACGGTGGTTAGAACCCCGGCATCCCATATGGTCCCCTATCCTGCCAGAAGCGATTTCTGAGTTTAGAATCAGGAGTAATCTTTGAGCACTGCCGGGTGTGACCCAAAAACCAAAAACCAAAAAAAAAAAAAAAGTTTAAATCTTTATATTCTGAAGTACAATTTTTTTCACATCCAACATTAATATCCCTTAATCATTTTCCATGGAATCCTTCCCATTTTTACTCCCAATGCTTGGGTAGCCTCATTTCTGTTGTCAGAATCTAAGGGTTTATTTTCATTAGACAATGTCTGTTCTCTTGCTTTGTATCTTTCTATTGAAAATAAATGGGATCATCATGTGTCTTTCTCCATCTGATTTATTTCAGTTAATATGACTTTCGTCTTTTTTCTTTATCCTGTAGCACAAGGCAAGATTATATCTCTCCTTATAGATGAGTAATATTCTATATTTATACATGCCACAACTTCTTTAGCAACTCATCTGTCATTGGGAGCTTGCTATTTGCAAATCTTGACTAATATAAATAGTATTGCAATGAGTAAAGTTATGCATGTTTCCAATTTAGTGTGTGTGTGTGTGTGTGTGTGTGTGTGTGTGTGTGTGTGTGTGTGCTCTAAGAATAGATATAAATGAGTGGCGGACTGTTAACTTCTGTCAACAATATTGATATGTCATTGAGCGACCATTTGTGTTATTGCCCTACTTTAATTTAATTATATTTTTATCTTGTCTTTCCTTCTGCTTGTTTAGGATTTATTTTGCTATTGCCTTTTTTACATCTTATTAATGAGTGGTTAGATTTGAGATCTTTCATCTTCTCTAAACTCAGCTTTTAAAAGCACCTTTTAACCAAGAGAAAAGCTTGTTCTTAATTTTAATACAATTAATGTGGAAAGAAATATTTTATACCTGTTCATGTTATAAAAAGTTGCAAACTTTTTATTATCCTTTTACTGTCTTAATAGTTAATGTTTTACACGTTGAACACAATACAATGAAGGTACCATTTTCCAGAAACAGAAGCTGACACTCAGAATTCTAGTTTCTTTTTAACTAAGAATGATGGTTGAAGGTCAAAGAGATAGTTCAGTGAGGAAAACTCAATCTATGCAGGTTCAATCTCCTGCATCTTGAGCACTGCCAATGGTGATTCCTAAGTACAGAGCCAGGCAGGTGCAGCTCAAAAAGAAGCAATAAAATTAATAGTGGAGAGCCAGAGACAAAAAACGTCTATAGTCAGAGAGGACTAAATAATTACATGGTGTCTGAAGGAGTCTCAGATTCAGTTCCCTATGTCAGATGGTCCCCCAAGCACCACCATGAGCAATCTCTGAGAATAGAGTTAGGAACAACCCTGATCATATATGACGCTAAAACCAAATCTATATTTTAATAAATGGCATGATAGTAAAATCAAGAATTCCAATCACCCAACGACAAACATATTTCTAACCATGGTACTTAAATAAAGATATTATTATTTGGGGCTGGGTGGTGGCGCTGGAGGTAAGGTGCCTGCGCTAACCTAGGACGGACCGTGGTTCTATCCCCCGGTTCCCCATATGGTCCCCCGTGCCTGCCAGGAGCGACTTCTGAGTGAATAGTCAGGAGTAACCCCTGAGCATCACCGGGTGTGGCCCAAAAAACAAAAACAAAACAAAACAAAACAAAAACAAAAAAAACAAGATATTATTATTAAAAAAAGAAAAGAATTCCATGCTGTTCCTAGTATAGCATCCAACTCTGTTTGTTATTTCACGAGCCTGGGCAGCAGCTATCTAAAAAATAGGTTGATTTTAGTGCTAAATTTCTAGGATTGGTGAGAGCATGAAGCGGTCACTCTATTTGAAGTTTTTTGAGCAATGCCCAGCAATAATCAACATCAAATTGGTGCCTAATGGCATTTAATTACATCAAAACTTCTAGTCCTAACTTTTTAAAACCCTCAGGACTCTAATACTAGAAGAGTGAGGAAATCAGTAAACACTTTTGCATTTACTACCATCTACTCCTGCAAGCAAGCCTTTCAGGAGCCAAGAATGACAAAGCTATCTGATGATATTGCAAATACTTGCTCAAAAAGCCACTGGCATGGGAGGAATAACAAAATTATTCTAAGCAGAGTGCAGACAGGTTTGCATAAATATCCTACTCATGACACTCTTATAAATGATTGGGTGTGCCATTGCGCCACTTCTGTTAAAGTCTTCAATAATGGTGTTTGCAGACGGCATTGTGGTTGGAGACAGTGGTTATAGGAGCAGCGACCACCACAGTTCCTCAGGGAAGCATCTGGCAAGGCAGGGCAATTGGGGGAGAAGACTGAATCAGAACATTGGCTGATGAAGACTGTTGGGTAGAATTCAAGGTAGGCTCATCTTTTGACAAGTCTCAGAACAATGCTGAGAGCTGGAGTGTTGCCATTGTTTCTCCGATTCTTAGAGCACTTCCAGTGGAAACACGTCTACCCACAAATATGCATGCAGACTCATGCCACACTCTAGGCACAGCCTACTTCCTCTTCACAGTTCTCTTTCTAGCTCCTACAGAAGCTCCTACCTATTGGCCACAAACACAAGAGTCTCCCAATCTTTGGTACAGGTTTGGTCATTTCTACAATTCACAGAATCCAGAAGATACTTGACTTACGTTTACTAGCACTTTTTCTAAAGGGAACAACTCCAAAACAGCTAGTTTGAAGTACATTAGACCAGAGGTGTATATCCCTTGGAAAGATAGACATTGCCTCATAAAAACACAGTGCCCATCCAGTACACAAAATGCACTCACAGGAATGCAATTAAGGAACACATACATACACATTCAAAGTTACATGCATGAACACACATGTTACGTCTCTTGTGAAGATTAGAAACTTCATTATAAAAGATGCAAAATGAAAAGATCAGTTCCTGGCCTAAGAGATAGTACAGAAGTTCAGGCAACTTGTACATGACTGGCCCAAGTTTGATGCCTGGCATTCTATATCGATCTTTGAGCTTCATCAGGAGTGACCCCGGAGTGCAGAAGCATAAGTAAGCCATGAGCACCATCAGTTGTGGCAGAAAAAGTGAGAAAGAGACAGAAAGAGAGAAAGGGGAAGAAAAGGGAAGGGAAAAGAAATGATGGGAAAGGAAAAGAAGGGAAGAAACATAAAGCAATTCTTCAAATCTATGAGTTCCAGTCTGACATTGAGAACAAGGAAAAGATTCAGACTACTTATAATTGTGGATGTCAAATCAAGTACAGTTTTAGAGAATGAACAAAAGAATAAAATGTATCCTTTATTTTATTTTCTTTTTTCTTTTTTCTTTTTTTTTTTTTTTTGGTTTTTGGATCACTTCCAGCAGCTATAAGGGGTTAATACTGGCTCTGCACTCAGAAATTGCTCCTGGGTTCGGGGGACCATATGGAATGTGGGGATTTGAACCATTTGTCTTGAGTCGGCGGCATGCAAGGCAAAAGCCCTACAGCTGTGCTATCTCTTCAGCCCCATAAAATATATTCATAAAAAATTAAAATGATACCCTCTATGAAGACATTCTGGCAGCAAATCAAAGATTTCATCTCAGTTCAACACCAAAGGACCAACTTTGATTTTGCCAATTGACTTATAGATGAGGGTTTTAGCTTTATTTTCTCTGGAAAACTTTTTTCTTAGTACAAAACTGAGAATCATCTCAAAAGGTCATCGGTTCAAATTCCGGTGCCCCATATGGTCCCCCGTGCCTGCCAGGAGCAATTTCTGAGCATGGAGCCAGGAGTAACCTCTGAGCATTGCCGGGTGTGACCCAAAAAACCAAAAAAAAAAAAAAAACCCCCAAAAACCCCCCAAAAAAACCAAAAAACTGAGAATCAGGAACCTGGGATCCTATATTTTCTAGAACTTTCCAAAACTCCTTTCATGATAGCCCCTTCCATAGGTCCAATATGCTCCCCAGACTTGTCTGTGTGTGCACTCATACCAGTGCATGCTTGAGAAACACATTGTGAACACCCAAAACTGTGGCATGAGCATTGACAAAAATGGGTCTGTCATGAACCACCGATTTTGGTATCTAAAACAGTGCTCACAATAGGCAGAGAGCAAAGGGTCAGAAAGGCATCTAGGGATCCAGGAGGCAGTGGGGAAGTTTTACAAAGATGTGGCCTTCCAACTACTAAAGTAACGAAAGATACACTCATCTCTGCAATGTCTTGGATTGGCTTCCATATGGGAGGGTCTTACTGATGTTTGCTTTTCCACCTGCTTTCTACTGTTAGAGTAAGGCACCAATGTGTGGCAAAAATGAATGAATTTCTATTTAAAAATTCACAAATAGGGGCCGGGTGGTGGCGATGGAGATAAGGCCTGCCTTGCCTGCGCTTGCCTAGAATGGACCACGGTTTGATCCCCCGGTTTCCCATATGGTCCCCGAAGCTAGGAGCGACTTCTTAGCACATAGCCAGGAGTAGCCCCTGAGCATCACTGGGTGTGGCCCAAAAACCAAAAAAAAAAAAAAAATTCACAAATAGGGGCCTGAGCAGTGGCACAAGTATTAAGGCATCTGCCTTGCTGGCATTAGCCCAGGACGGACTGCAGTTCATTCCCCTGGTGTCGCCCAAGCCAGGAGCAATTTCTGAGTGCATAGCCAGGAGTAATCTCTGAGCATCACTGGGTGTGGCAAAAAATAAAATCACAAATAAGGAAGTAATGTTCTAGGATAAATACATTCTGATGCTCAATCATATTTAAGTGGTGTTCAAATATGAGACCACATTGAACATAATGCCTGCTCTCTGGGTTTTATTATTATTATTATTATTATTATTATTATTATTATTATTATTATAAACCTACATTTGCTTTGATAGCCTATGAACTGAGATGAAGATATATTTTTTTAATAATTTAGCACTTATTATTTTTGTTTGCTTCAACTTTTATTATGAAATAACTTTTACCCCAAGTATACAGAGAACTGAAACAAATTGTATGAACATACATATATTCACTACCTAAACTCAATAACTGCTAACATCCTGCCATAGCAGCTTTATGTGTTCGTATTGTTGTTGCTGAATCAGTTGGAAGAAAGTTGCAAAAGAATTTAAATGCCTATCAAGAGATGATGAGATAAAGATAATGTGTATATCTACAATGGAATGCTATACAGCTTAAAAATAAAGATAAATCTTGGGGCCAGAGAGATAGCATGGAGGCAAGGCGTTTGAATCCCAGCATCCCATATGGTCCCCTGAGCCAGCCAGGAGTGATTTCTGAGCATAGAGCTAGAAGTAACCTCCTGAGCTGCACCGAGTGTGGCCCAAAAACCAAAAACCAACCCCCCCCCAAAGAGATAAATTCTGTAATTTGGGTCAAGATGGATGTTCTAGACACTATTTTATACAGAGATAGATTAACTGGAGCATGATTTCATTCATATATGATACATAAACAATACAAATAAATAAACTAGTGGACAAATAAACCCTAAATATATAAGGCTAAATTATTGGCTACCACCAGGCAAGCAGAGAGAAATTGAAATGAAGCAAATGGAGTGAAGGATAGAATTGGAATTTGAACAGTCAATCTAATTATAAGTTTATATGGATGTCAATTTATAATGATGTACAACTGAAGGCTACATAATGTTGTTAATTCAATATTACTTCAGAAGACATAGAAATACACACACATTTGCAGCTAAATACTTCAGTCACCAGTTCTTAAAAACAAGCCATACTCTTGGGTGCTGGAGAGATAGTATAGTGAATCTACTTGCCTTGCATGTGACTAACTCCTGTTTTATCTCTGGCCCCATAGCCATGTTCCTACTGGCCAAGCATAGAGTGACTGATTCTTCAGGGCAGAGTCAGTAATAAACCCTGAGATCTACTGGTAGTGACTCCAAAACAAACAAACAAACAAAATGCAAGCCATCCTCTTAAATCAGTGCTGTGCTATTAATTTACCTAATAACATTAACAATAATCTGATAGCAGCATTCAGTACTATATCCATACAGAAATATTCTCCAAATACTTACATGCTGGTTACTGGAATCAAGTTACTCGATCAAGTCCCATGCTTATTGTTTGAACCGGACTTCTTTTTTAGAGAAAGTTTTTTTTTTTTTAATCTGGAAACACTCTTAGTTTTAGCCCAATGGACTACAGAAAACTCATTCTCAGTGCTGTGTGCTTGAGGTCATTTACTGTGTGGCTGGTATCCTGTCTTTTTCCTGGAAGCAGGAAGCACAGGCTAGCCTACTGACCTTTGCTTCAAGGTCAGTGTATTTTACAAGAGTCCATCCTTGGAAGGCATGTGCCAGATTCTGAACTACATAATGTGAGGTTGACCCATATAAGTGGCGTTAGGCTTGACCCTTTGCAAAGGTGAAGTCATTCGGCTGAAAGCCCCTGAAAGTGAAGAACATTTTCCCTCTCCAGTTCACAGCCTGATGAACCAGTTCTCTGTACTTTTACCTCGCTGGGCTCTAAATCACCTCATCTTGTCACTGATTTCACCTAGGGCTGCAGAACTGGGATTTCCTGACACCCCACGCTTTACCATGTATGAGACCGCATTCCTGAGAACTTTTGGAAGACCAACAATGCCTTTAAAGGTGAAATTTGATGCAATAGTCGAAGGGAGGGATGGTTCTCTGGGGTCTCCAGGGAAGGACTTGTCCTCAGGGATCAGTGCCTGAGTCTTAAGACCAAGATATGCAGGCAAGGTTGGGACCTGAAGTCAGCACTGGGACTCCACATGGAACCTTAATTAAGACGTGAAAATCTTTCAGAAAAGGCTTGCCTAATGAGATTGAAAATGGTCCAGCAGCTCCCTGGTGGACCCAACATTTTTCTGTTTCTGAAATATGGCACCATGGCTAAAGCAGCAAAGTTTTCTTCTTTAAGCTAAGTGAGTGGGATATTTGGACACATTCCATTTGCACACACACACACACACACACACACACACACACACACACCCGAAGGCAGCAGTGTCTCCATAGTAGGCCTCAAGGGCCTCTGTAAGACCCAAAGTAGATTGCATTTCTGCTACCCCTTCTCCATGAACACCAAGTACAAGCCCCAGCTTAGCAGTGTCCCCACCCCCAAATTTTCTTAACTCAAAATCCAGTCCTGCTTGCAGGGCAACCAATTCTTCAGTCTGAAATGTTCAGCAGTCTGTGGGTAACTGCGAATCTGGGCCAGGGGCTAGAGGACAAACCAAGGGCTGGTGTTGAGGGGGACCTTCTGTCAAGGTCTCCCTCCCAATGACAGGAATGTGCAACCTCGCATTGGACATGGCCTGCAGCATGTTTTGGTCTTGTTCTTCCGGCTTCTCTCCCCCGTCCCCTTTTCCTTTATCCCCTCTCCAAAGATTCGGGGTTCCTTGTCTTGTCAGAGCTGGAATCTTAGTTTCCCATTTCCCGTGTGGTGTCCTCATCCAGGAGGGTCCTTCTTTTTTGGAAAGGCTTCCCAAGCCCCATGCCTCTGTATGCAACGAGTTCCAGGGCCCCCTGAGCTGCTGCAATAGAGTTGAGGTCTCTAAGGGTCTCTGGGAGCTGGGGTGGGCAAGTCTGAAACCAAAAGCGACGAACCGCTGGCGGTCTGTCGGTGGGCAGCGAGCGGAAAATGGCCAGGTTTGCAATAACGGGGATGGAATTCGAGTGACCTATCAATGCCCCCTGGAAAGAGCTGCGGCAGCCAGTGCAGCTCCCGCCGGACTCGATTGGAACCTGAGCCCTGGGGACCCGGGTGCAGGGTCAGAGACGGAGCCGGGGCAGACGCAGAGAGGTCGACTCCAAGGACTCTGCTTGCTGGG
>PVKC010009161.1:9540-27309 GCA_004027635.1 Crocidura indochinensis
CCCCCCCCCCCCAGGCTGCTAGAGTAGGTGGTTCCCTCTTTGTCTAGCTTACTATCAGTGATCATACATCTGTTTGGTCCTGGTGCCCTCCCTTGTTTCTCCCTCTATGTGAAAGTCTAGCCTAGATAAATCGAGTTATGTGGTTTTGTTTGAGGGAAAGAAAGGCAATAGAATGGGGTAAAGATTAAGCAAAAATAATAATAATAATAAAATAAATTTAAAAATATGCTGAAAATGGGAGGAGTCCTTCTAGTGGCTGTCTGCCTCAGTTTGAGAGACGACATAAAAAAGGTAATTGAAACACCATAACAATACAAAAATAAATGTCAAATTAAATATCCATATCCAATGAGCCCTACAGCAATAAAGAGAAGCACCACACGTTAGTCTCGGTTCTGAATTCAAATCATGCTGGAGTGCAAAAAGAAGGAGAAAGATAAGATAATATAATATAAAAATAGAAAAGGAGACCTCAATTTCAATATCTACACCAAAATGAAGAAGTCAAAAACAATCTATCCGTCAATAAATATGCATGTGGAAAAATGATTATTTTGTGCTTTTTTTTTTCCTTTTTCCCCCTGCATAGTCACAGTAATTATTGAAGATATTATAGAGGGAATTCCCTTGGCCTAGGAGATACAGGGTTTCTCCATCCCTGAAGTACACTGTCATGGGGATAACTATAAACTCCTTGCATGATCCTTTACTCTCTCCTCGGTGCTTTCATGGTGTACCAACGAAGCAGTACCAAGTTCCCAAGTGAAGAGACACCCACTCAAGCTCACTACTGGCAGAGCTCGGAGGGTGCTCCTGGCTCTGTGCTTGGAAGTTGCCCCTGGTGGGCATGGGAGATCATGTGGGACACCAGGAGATGAGCCACCATCCTTCTGCAGGAAGGACAGACGCCTTGCCTCCCGGCCCCACTTTATTCCTTTAATTATGTCTTTTATTTAATCTTTTTTTTTTCTTCTAAGAAATTCGTTTTTATTTAGATATGTCTGAGCATATATATTTTTAGTTTTTGTCATTGATCTGTTTTCTTCTCACTTCACCCACAAATACACCAGCAATATAATGTAGCATCACTTCTTCCTGCAAAGGCATATTAAAAATAGGGGAAATTTTACCTGTAAAATCAAGCTCTTATCTACTAGGGATAAGAACATATACTTTTTTACAACACAGGGACATCTCCTACCCTGAATGTATGTCATGGGGAACCAACCTAGACTCCAGGGAAATAGGCACCGACCATCCAGCCTTGACTCCTGGATCCCAGACTTAGAAACAACAGAGTTCTTTACAACAGCTCCAGGAACCAAGTCCCCTCCAGGGCATTCATAATACTGCTCTGATGCCAACATATGTCAGCTCTAAATTGATAGCCTGACAACGAGGAAATGGGAGCAACTAGATCTAAGAGCAAGTTATCCTTCCTCAGTACCCCACGATAAGACAAAATCAGAAGACATGTCACCCTTTGATCTGTGCAAAACCCAAGATTGCTATATACAGATGACTGGTTGTTACAATCAGGACTAGACAGTACGCATCCCTGGACCAACAACAACAGCAGCAAAAAGCTCTAACCTAGCTTTTGGTCTACAATCTGTTCAACAAACAAGATATTCAATCACAGAGGTCTGACTGAAACAACTGCAAGTGAACAGGTCTTCCAGAAACATAACAGAAGACTCTGTCCCAGGCTCCATCCTAGGAGCTACATAATGACCAAAAACACCAACTACAGAAAATAAATTAAAACGACACTGAAGAAGCAGAACTGCTAGAACCAAAAGAAAGCCTTCATCATATGCTCCATTCCTTGAGCTGCACTGTCACCAAAATCTCTAGATACAGAGGACTGATTTTACCATCCATGACGAAACAGAAGTCAAGATATATTTCTAAAAAAAAGGGAGGGTTTGGAGAGAGAGCACAGCCATAGGGCGGTTGCCTTGTACACAGCCAACCCAGGAGGAGCAATGGTTGGAATCCCGCATCCCATCTTGTCCCAAGAGTTTGCCAGGAACAAGTTCTGAATACAGAACCTGGAGTAACTCCTGAGTGCCACCAGGTGTGACCCCAAAACACACACACACACACACACACACACACACACATATTTATATGTATGCATATATATATGTATATATATAAAATGTCTGAGTGCAGAGCCGGGGTACCTACCTTTCTTTCCCCTAAATAATATCACAATTTGTTTGAAAAGAGAGATGTACAAATAAAAAATTACAATAAATAAAACAATAAAGCTCTTAGAAACAACCAATACAGCAAAGTGGCTGGATACAAAGTCAATACACAAAAGACAGTAGCGTTTCTCTATACAAATAATGGCGATGAGAGATCATAAACACAGCTCCATTTAAAATAGTACACAAATATATAAAGTACCTAGGAATCAATCTTACAAGGGAAGTGAAAGACCTATTCCAGGAAAACTTCAAAACACTCCAGAAAGAAATTGAAGAGGATCTAAGGAAATGGAAGGACATCCCATGCTCATGTGTAGGTAGAATCAACATAGTCAAAATGACTATCCTACCCAAATTACTATATAGATATAATGCAATCCCTAATCAAATTCAGACATCATTCTTTAAAGATCTAGAACAATCAATCATAAAATTCATCTGAAATCACAAGAGACCCAGAATAGCTAAACACATATTGAAAAACAAGAAACTGGGTGGCATCTCTTTACCTAACTTGAAACCTTATTATAAAGCCATAGTGATCAAAACAGCATGGTACTGGAACAGAGACAGAACCACAGACCAGTCAGTGGGTTAGAACACAATATCCAGGCATGAACCCCCAGATATACAGTCAACTAATATTTGACAAAAGAGCCAAGGACTTGAAATGGAACAAAGAAAATCTCTTCAACAAATGGTGTTGGTACAACTGGAAAACCACATGTAAGAAATTCAAAATACCGATACCTCTCGCCTTATACAAAAATCAACTCAAAATGGATCAAAGACCTTGAAATTAGACCCAAATCTATAAAGTCTATAGAGAACAAAATAGGTAGAACACTCGAAGACCTATATATCAAAAAGGTCTTCGAGGATGGAGCACCAATGGCAAGAACCTTAGCATCAAACATAAATGAATGGAACTACATCAAACTAAAAAGCTTCTGCATGGCAAAAGAAACCCTCCTTAATGCAAGAAGATAGTTAACCGACTGGGAAAAAATCTTCTCACTCAACATATCAGATAAAGGACTGATATCCAGAATATACAAAGCTCTCAGAAAGCTGAGACCCACAAAACCAAATAAAGCCATAAAAAATGGGAAGAGGAAATGAATAGACACTTCTCTGAAGAAGACAGAAAGATGATCAACAAACACATGAAAACATGCTCACCTTCACTTATCATCAGAGAAATTCAAATAAAAACAACAATGAGGTACCACCTCACACCAGTGAGGATGGCTCACATCAAAAATAATGGGAACAGTCTCTGTTGGTGGGGATGCGGTACAAAAGGCACTCTCATCCACTGCTGGTGGGAATGTCCCCTAGTCCAACCCCTATGGAGAACAGTCTGGAGAGTGCTCAAGAGAATAAGAATTGAGCTGCCATTTGACCCAGCAATTGCTCTCCTAGGTATCTATCCCCAAGTCGAAAGGACATTCATCCCAAAATATGTGTGCACCCCACTATTTATAGCAGCGCTCGATATAATAGCCAAGTCCTGGAACCAACCTCGATGTCCAACAACAGATGAATGGATCATTAAAATGTGGTATCTATATACAATGGAATACTACGTGGCTGTCAGAAATGATACAATCACAGATTTTGCAGCAACATGGATGGATCTAGATCATATTATGTTAAACTAAGTAAGTCAGAAGATGAAAGATAAATACAGAATGACAGCACTATTCTGAAGCACCTACAACATACACATTATATACAACCAATACTCAACAATCAAATAACAGGGTTTAATAGGGTAGAAACTCCAAACACTGTGATAGTCAACAAATACCGAGAAGTAGTGCCCAAAACACATGAAAGAAGAACAACACATACACCGGACTAAACATTATACCACAAAGAAATAAACAACAACAGAAACAGCAGTACAGAGAGAACAGGTATGTAATCAGCCTTCTACCACAAAGACCCATAATATCCCCTTAGGAATCTTATACTGAAATACAGGTAAAGAATACCGTGGGAAATCACTGACTCCAATGGAAACATCTCATAACAATATGTTTTAATGCTTTAATCTTTATATATATATATATATATATATATATAAATCTTTATATATATATAAATCTTTATATATATATATATATATATATATATATATATATAGCACCATTTCCCCCTGCAAAGACACACTAAAAAAAGGGGAAATCTTACGTATAGAAATGAGTTCTCATATACTAGGGATGAGATCTCACACTTGTTTACAATACAGGGACATCTCCCACCCTGAAAATATGTCATGTGAACCAAACTTAGACCCCAGGTGAATAGACATCATCTGTCCAGACATGAACCCTGGATCCCAGACATAGAAATGACAGTTCGTCACAACTACAGGAAACAAATCCTGTCTGGGACATCCTTAATACTGCTGGGACACCATCAAGTGCCAGTTCTCATAGGATATGCTGACAATGAGGAAAATGGGAACAACTTGACCTAGAACAAGGTTACCCTACCCCACCATAGAATGATAAGACAAAATCAGAAGACTGGTCACCCTTTGGTCTGTCCAAAGCCAAGATTGTGATCTGCAGATGACAGGCTGAAAGAATCATAACCAGACTGTATGTATCCTGTAACCAAAAAAAAAAAAAAAGCCGTAGTCTAGAATTTGAGCTATGGACTGCATAACAACCATGATCTCCAGCTCCAAAGGTCTGTCTGGGACAATTGCAACAGAAGGGGTCTTCTGGAAACATCCTAGGATCAACGCAAAGACCAAAACCACCAACCACAGAAGACGGATTAAAATGACACGGAGGGAGCAGAACTTCTAGAACCACAAAGTAAGACTTCATCACAAGTCCCACACCTTGACTGGTGTAGATACCAAGAGCTTTAGATACAGTGGTCTGATTTTATCACCCAGGAGGGAGCAACAAGTCTTCCAAACACCACAAAAACACCAAGAGAAGAATAAACGAGCCTGTACGGAGTCTATAGTTAATCCCATGACAATATACTCTATGGGTGGAGAAAACCTGTATCTCTTAGGCCAAGGAAATTCCTCTTTGATTGACCCCAATATTTACTGTGCCTGTGCAGGAGGGAAAAAAAAAGAGGCACAAAATAATTTTTCTCCCGTTTTTCTTTTCTTTTTTTAAATTTATTTTATTTTACTTTAATTTTTTATTTATCTATCTAGCTTTTGTCGATTTCTTTGTTTTGGAGTGGTTATTAAAGTTGATGTCTCCGTTTATGTATAATATATATATATATATTTCTATATATTCTTCCTTTCTCTTCTTTCTTTACATGCTCTGCCATGTTTTTATCTCAAGATCATGGCTTTTATGTGGTATTTACCTTTATTGCTGGAATGCTCACTGGATATATTATTTCATATGACACTCCTTTATGGTCTGCTGGAGTGATACTGTTTTCCACTGCGTCTCTCAAACAGAGGATGAGAGCCTCTAGAAGGACCTCGCCCATTTTCGGTGTATTTGATTTTTACTCCAGTGTATTACTTTCCCCTTCTTCAAACAAAACCATGTAACTTGATCTATCTAGTCCCGACCCCCAATTACAGGAGGAAATAAGGGAGCTATCAAGACCACACAGGTGTAAGACCACTGGGTAACAAGTTAGGCACAGAGGAGACCAGGTACTCTTGCAGGCCTGGGGCTGAGGGAGGTAGATATGGGAGGCAGGATGGGAACGGAGGTGTAGGGGAGAACAATTCGGTGAAGGGAATCCCCCTGATATTAAGTTATCATGTACCTAAAATATTATTGTCAACAAGAGCTTTCTTTACATGCAAAAATTACGGGTGAGGGGAGAACACCATGATCACTTGGTAGAAGTTTGGTTTATTAAGAAGAGTGATATATATATATATATATATATATATATATATATATATATATGAGACATTTTGAAAACAATAAAGAACCTATCCCAAGTTAAGCACTGCCAATCTGGCTCCAAAATGGAAATGTATATCAAACCCATTCTCTATCTTGCTGCTGAAACCTACAATGTTAAGGGTGGGAAAGAGAAATCTAGAATGTTATCTCAGCCATGTTAATTTCCATCTGAATAAGCAGTCACTTTTGTGGTATTGTTGAATATTTATGGAAAGCCAGACAGGGTCTGGGTGCCCTGGAAAATACAAAATCTTAGAGAAGTCTTTGGGAAAAACAGGAAATGCAGAGCAATGGTTGGCATGCTACTTGGGAAAGATAAATGAAAGGTGTGGTTCCATGGGCCCCTTTAGAATGAAAAAGGCAGGGTGCCCTCATTCTCCAGCCTGTCCTATACTGCTTTTACCATTCCCCAGTTCCATGATGTTTTGAAAACCTGTGGATATCTTCCAGTTACATCTGTAAAGGGGGTGGGGGCTAGCATAATATCTGTAACTAGGCTTTATTCTTCTGTTTATTGTAGACATTATTTTGAATACAGATTTTTCTTTAAAAAAACAAAAAATACAATAAATAAAACAATAATAAATAATATTATTTAATATATTAATATATAATATTCTTTAATATTTTAATAATATAATATATTTTATATTACAATTAAATGATATAAATTATATGAATAAATATATATAATATATTTATATGATATATAATATATTATAATATTTAATATTTGGCAATAAATAAAATAATATAATGAAACAATTTTAAGAAAGAGATATGTACAAATTTCCTGAGCAAATATTATCAGATATTGGTATTTTATATTTGAGCTTTACATAGTTACATTATTGTACATTTATCAAAATTATGAATGTTAAAGTGTCAAGTTTCTCTGAATCAAAATTTAGAATGATAAAATAATGACAAAGATTCAAGTGACTAAAGCTACAATGTGAGTATTAAGAACATACTGAAATCAATTAGTAATTTAATAATGATAGGATGAGTTTAGTATAAACATTAAAAAGTGAATTCATAATCTAACAGAACTCATAAACAACTTCTTAAAAACTATGTCTAAATTAAAGTAATTGATATGGTGTTTAGTTAAACAATATTTATGTTGTTAACAATGATAAAAGTTATCGGTTTGACACCTTAATAGAGAAAAATAATTTTGGTAGATATAACTGATTCAATTTATGTCAATATATTTAATGAAACTCATTTTAGTTATTTTAAAACTTGTGATTTAAACAAATATTTGATGTAAAATTCTTTATGATATGTGAAGTGAAGAAAATTTAAAATTATTTATTAGTAAAAATAATCCATGTGTTCCTATAATCATACATCATCTTACTGTTGAATAAAATTAGAATTGAAATATAATATGTTGATTTATAGAAATTAAACTGAAGCATTGTAGTAGTTTTTAATTAAAGTAATGGACTTTCAATAAATCTATTTTATATATACATATAACTATTTGGAATAATAGCAATATAAAGAATAAATAAAAGCACATGTCTTCAAATACTACTATATTAAAACACTACTAATCTGGAACTCTATGCAGTAAAAATCACCTTCAAAACTATATTTTTAGATCAAATATTAGTTCAAATAATAGTTTTAATTTCTGAAAAATACCATTGTGATCTCCAAGTAACTAATAAAAAAATCTCTGAGTGAGCTGAATGAAATCTATTTATAGCTCAATGAAGTAATATATTAACATGCTATTTCTGTTTTTAATAAGTAATACATTTATTTTTAACATTTTTCATGTTTTCATTTCTTTATTCAGAGAGATATTTTTAAAAGGTGCTAGAAAAATAGTACAGGAAGTAAGATGCTTTTTTTCATGCTGCTGACATCCTGACGTAATACTCAGCACCATCTATGTCCCTCAAAAGTAGTGTCAGGAATCATTCTTAAGCATAGAGCCAGGGCTAAATTCGAGCAAAGCCAGGTGTGATCCTAAACTTTTCTAACAAAAAATGAAAAGAGCCAAATTAAATAATTTCACTCATCAATGAATTTATGTATTTAGCATTAAATAAAATGTTTTCTATATTGAAAGATTGAGATGTTGTGAATCATATATTAATATATTCACAATGCAAGTTCATTTTACTGGATCTTAACTATTCTATTCATTTCTGATCAAAGATAAATGGTGGTTAATAACCATATTTTCTTTGGTATCTTCTGTAATCATTTATAATATATCAAGGTTTACAAAATGCTATTTGGATAAATTTTGATCACGGCAAAAGACTGAAGTAGCTAGTTTTTATTCTTTTATTTTTCTCTCTGTTACACTTCAGAGCTGGTAAGCACTACTATTAACATCTACATAGCATAGTTGATTATATTCTACCAACCCCATTAGTTAACCATCAAGATACTCCTGGAACATTTTCCTGCATAGTATAGGACTGGGTCCCCAACAACAGAGTTCTAGAGTTCTCAGGAAGCTATAGACTAGACTAGAGCAAGGAATTGCCATTTTCAGGAAATTAAAGGCAATCCTGACCTTGTCAAAGGTAGTATGGGCCAGTCAACATGCCTCACAGAAAACTATTTTACAAGAACTAAATTAATGAAGTAAATATTTCTACTTAAAACGATATGAGTGGAGAGACCAGCAATATAGTCCAATGAGTAGGTCACTATATGCTTTGCGTGCAAATGAATCGGGATAGAACCCCCACATCCTACATGGTACCTAGAGCACTATCAGGGATAAATTGAATTATTATATTTAATATCATATTTTACACTTCAGATATAATGCACAATTTTTTGCTAACAGATATTAAAGTCAAGTCCTTTCTTTGTAGTACATAAAACTCAACTCTATAGATCATTTGTATTATTATTTTTTTCTGGGACATAGAAAGGAGTTGAGCCACACCATGGTAGTGTTTTGGGTTTACTCCTAGTAATTTGGTCAAATGTTATTATGTTTGTGAACATAGGATCATATATGATGTTGGGGATCAAACCAGGGTAGGTCACATGCAAGGAAAGTGCTTTACCTTTTCTACTCTCTGTGATTCCAAATCAAATGTCTTGAGCTCACATAAAGTACAGCCATACTTATCTTTCTGTTTGAAACATAATAATTGTAAAATTCCTCCCTCATAAATTTTCACATTTTATTACTATATGCATATGCTTGTAGTTTTAATAATCATTATTAGTGAATGCATTATATCTTAAAATGCATTATCTATTGGTTTTATTTATAAATATAGAAAAATTCAACGAATAAATAACTTAGAAAACAATTTTAAATCTGAGAAAAATAAAACTCTACTTAGTAAATTTAGCAAAATTCATATGCTGTAACTTCAATTCTTTCAATACACTTTATTCAATAGTCTTTAGGAGATACTGATTTAGAAAATTTTAATTAATACCTTGAGATATATATAGGTCGAGCAGAATTATGTTTTTCTCTTTTTTTACCTGACAGTATAAAGATGTGCTTTTTTTGTCATTTTTTATGTTGTTTTTTTTTTTTTTTAATTGAGACCCATGTGAATTTCAAGTCTTCCACAGTTGTAATTCAGGAATATAGCGACAGTGAATTAGGGCCATTCCCAAAACCAGTGTTGATTTTCTCTACCATAGTTCACAGCAAGCATCCCATACCTCCAACCTTAGTCCCCTGGACTGAAAGTGTGACAGGTTTATTTTTTGTATAAGCTTTAGGGCTGATCATATTTTATTTCCACTCAATGTTCCTGAGATCGCTTGACCCTTGGGTCCCATCTAATTTCTTTTTTTTCTCAATTTTTAGGAAGTCAGAGAAATATAAGTCAGAACAATGTTCTATTGTTCTGTTTAAAAAAAAAGTTGGGAACCCCTATCTTTAAGCTATAAAAATAAATTAAATTAAAAGAAGAAAAAATAAAAAAAATTGGAAAGCAGAGATGGCAAACTTTTTTTGCAGAGGTACAGTAAACATTAGGGAAATTATGAAGGAAAAATTTTTTTAAGAGATACAAGTTGTCTCCACCTTTGAAGCATACTTTTACAAGACAGAATATGAGCGCTCTGGACATGTTAGTTGTCAAACCCTGAGGTATTTCTTTATGGTGCCAGAAAAAGTTCTACTCAGTTGCTGTTGTCAAAGATCTTAGGATGAAGAATCTTCTGACTTCATATCATCGATAAGGGGCAACCTGCCCTTAGATCAAGTTTTTGCTGTTTCCTCATCATCAGGGTGTCATATAAACCTACCCTGGCGCAAGTTGGTGCCTTAGCCATATTAGGGCCTCTCCCAGGGGTAGTTTGATTCCTGGTGCTGGTGCACAAAACTCTACTGGTTCTAAGGTTGGGATCAGGGTTTGGGGTTAGACAGTCAATGTCTGGTCACATGAGGTCTAAATCAATTCCACATGAAAAAATGTTCAGGGTGGAAATTACTCCTGTATTATAAAATGTACGGATTCTTATACTTACTTGATAAGAATTTTTTCTATACATAAGACTTCCACATTTTAGTGTACCTATGCAAAAACTTGCAATACATTATCTGTGCCCTAGTTTTTACCTGAGCTCTTATCCCATGCAAGACTTTTCTATGAGAATTTCTTATTAAGCAGATCCAAAACAAGCAAAAAAAACAAACAAAGGCTACCTCTACATATGGAAATAAACACAATAAGAGTTCTAACTATAAAGGAAATTAACATGCAAAGAAAATATTTACATCCTCATTAACTCTTTTGAGATTTTATGAAGGGGGATAAAATCCAGGGTACATTTTTATTCCACACCCTGGTCTTTGGGAGTCTGAGAAATTAAGGAATTAAGGAATCAGGTGGTGTCCTTGAGCTGGGCATCCCTTTGGAGCTGAATTCCGTAGCAAGCAACAGACCACATTGAGAAGAAGTGGGATACAAAGGGCCAAAAAGAATGAATTAGCAGGAATTTTGACTGAAGCTTCTTGCTAGATGTGCTTCTTTTAGGTTACATTTTTTAAATACTCTGTTCTGTTTATTTCCTCTTCAAATATGAACTTGACATTAGCTCTTAGGGGAACAAAATCTCTTTCTTGTACAATATTAATTCTTTTTTAAATTAATATTTTTATTTAAACACCTTGATTACAAACATGATTGTGGTTGGGTTTCAGTCATGTAAAGAACACCCCCCTTCATCAGTGCAAAATAAAATGCACTGTTGTTTAGAGCTTATATCTTTCTCTATGTTCGGTTTCTAATAATGGAAGTGCTTGGGTAACATGTGGTATTAAGGATCAAGACAGTGTTAGTCACTTGCAAGGTAAATCTTTGATCTCCATACTATCTCAGTGGTCTCATTAATCAGATGCAAATTCATGTTAATTATGTGAGGGTTGTTATCTTCTTTTCAACATTTATTGGTTTACAGGTTAATATCATCATTATATGTCTTTTTTTTTTGAGAAGGACTGTTCTTCAAGTCAATGGGTGAATTTTACTGACTCAGATAGTTCCTTTAAGAATTTTAATTTCTTTAAACTCTTTACAGTCTATGTTACTGTCCTTTCTTCAGAGTGTCTCTCTCACGGATGCACATTGCTTTTTCCTACAATTTTCAACGGTGTCCTTATGTTTTAACTTTTGCATATTGCACAAGATTTAGTCCAGTTTCCCTCTAGGACAAATCTGGACCATGGTTATGCAACTGATATTAAGGACTCAATATTCAATATTCTCCACTCGGAGAGACTAGAGTATTTAAGTTTTTGGTAAAAGAAATGAGAGGGACTGGACAAGTGGCGAAGCACTTTCATATCTACATGACACTTTATTGGTGTGAAAACTCTTTTTAAAATCCAGAAAAAGAGTAATAAAGGTTCTAGTATTTTTAATACTTAAGCAGTTGAGATAAATTCTCAATATCCTTAAGTATGAGTGGGGTAAATAAAGTTCACAACACTTCTTACTAAACTCTTCCGGAAGTTAGTTTTAATAACAAATAGCTGGGAGTAAGATTTAAAAAATGTTGATGAATTCCTTTCCAAAACAGCCTTTTAAGTGGAAGTTGGTAAGCAATGGACCCTTTTTTTTTTCTGTTGAAATCTAACATATTTCAAGATTTATCCAGGCCACACCCAATGTTGCTTGGGGTTCATGCTCAGATATTCTTACCTGCTTAGACTATGTTCTTTTTATTATATCTCCCTGACTCTACCGTATTTTTCTTTAAAGACTGACTTGCATACTTAGAATTTTTGCCAATTTCACAACACGGTATTTGAAGATCTTTTCTATTTATTATACCCCAGGTTGTATAATCCCCTGTGTAAATCTCTTTCTGTATGACCACGATTTTCAGTTTCTGATACCAAACGCCAGTCTTGTGGATATTCAGCAATACATCAGAGAGAATGGTAAGACTATGGAATAAAGATGGCTTTAACAGGTGTATTACTCTGATAAAATTTTGATACATTAAGGGAAATATTTATATTGAAGAGAAAGAAACATTATGGTGAGATTCATTTGGATTTTGAATCTAAAATCTCATGTATAAAATGAAAACTTTCTACTTGGGCCAATACTTCCAACTGATTGTTTTGTTTGTTTCTGGGTTTTTTTTTTTTTTTTTTTTTTTTTTTTTTTTTTTTTTTTTTTTTTTTTTTTTTTTTTTTTTTTTTTTTTTTTTTGCCATACCTAATGATGCTCAGGAGTTACTACTGGCTCTGCACTTAGGAAATACTCTACAAATGCTCAGAGAATGATATGGGGTGTTGGCAAAGAAACCTGGGTCACCCATGTACAAGGTAAATGCTCTACCAACTGTAGTCCCTAGGCAGAGGTTTGCACTATTTTTACAGGATTTGTAATTACTGTGAAATATGTATTCTGTCATCAAACTTGTAGTAAATTTGGATAATAAATTTAATAAAATGTGAAAAATAAAATTATCTGAGATAAGGGATGATCTTAGAATCCTAAAATGTTCTTGCTTAATATTATATTTAACAATGATAGGCATAAAACAATAAATAGCTGAAGTGAAACATTCGGTTTCTTCTTCATGATCTATAATTTAATTGTGGGTGAACAAAGTAAAATATTCTTTGCAAGTTAATTGAAATCTCAAAATGATGTAATATAAACATACTGTTAATAGTAACAGCAAAGCAAATTATTTAATGATTCATTTCCAGTGGAAAAATTCTATTAGTTCTAAAGTCTACCCTTTGCCCTACACTTCTATCAAAATGTCCTTCCCAATCACTCTTAATCTTTCTACGTTCTTTCTTCTTTTCCCTCAAGATTTGACTATGCAACATTTTATGCTCATATAGTTTTAACGGCATTCTCAGGGCTAATTATTCCCCAAAGAACATCTCTAATCTTGTCCTTTCTATCTCCCTTCATTCCACCAATCTAATTACATAGGGTTGTGTTCCAGAAAAATACTGACAGATCATTTTCCCAGTCGAATTCCCCAACTATTAAAATGAATCTTACTCTTCACTTTCATTTCCTCTAACTATTGACTTTAGTGTTGAATTTAGCACAGCCTCTAAAATGAAAGTGTGTTAATGATTCCAGAGAACTATAAAACATGAAAATTACAAATATTTCAATGCACTGTCAAAATAACATAATATAATGCTCAGTGTATTGCCATTTGACAAATAGTTTTAGTTTTGTTTTAGTTTTCTTATGAAGCTAAGTTTAGTAGTTTAAAGTTCCATAGTAGAATATCATGTATGTTTCTAATTTATTTTCAAGACACAAAAATCATCAAGTAGAAATCTGTTTATGAGGTGATAAATCTGAAAGAAATTCTTAATGTCTTTTGAAAACTAGAAAATTATTTTGCCTATAGATTTGTTCTCAGAACTTTCTTGATATCATAAGTCTCTACAAAATGGATGTCTCAACCTAAGTATTGAGCAGTAAGTTGTTTTTGACACAAATATCAAAATTAGCACAAATTCCAAAAGTTCATGTTTTCTATACTTTTATTATAATTAGTGGTTTAGAAAAAATGTATTTTGTACTGAAATGCTGCATCCTTTTGCAAAGAGCTCAAATTATTTATCTCCCTGATCAAATCCTGTCCCCTATTTACTAAAAATAATATTTATTTTCCTGCTTTGTAAGACCTGAAGATCAATTCAAAACATTTTGGTGTGTATTTCAGTCTGATAACTATTTAATAAATTAATTTTGGCATAAAATTTTAGCATTCCACTTGTATACATAATTTAAAATTACATCCACTGAGAAATTATATGTGGCTTGTTTTGCCTGTTTTGTGTTACTTTCATAACAAAAGAAACAATGTGAGCTGGAGTAGATAGGCCAGGGTTGAATCTGACTGCATTCCATGTTTCCCCAAGTGTGTCAGTAGGGATACCCTGTGGAGAACCAGGTGTAAATCCTGGGGACTGCCAGGTGTGACCCAAAACTAAAGTAAATGAGCAAGCAGAACAAGAATCAATTATATCAATATTAAGTATTATCGCTGTTTTAAGATCACTTGAGATAGAAGACACTGAATCTAGAGAACTTAAGTATTATATTTCACCAAATAAAATTAAGAACATGATATTTTAAATAGTATTTGATGAGTGTTTAGTAAGTGCTAGGGAGGGGTATATTTGATTGTTTTTTTATGTTTGTCTTTTGTTTTGAATGCCCAGAATTAAACTGGGGCCTCAGCATCTAAGGCATTTATTCTTTCACTAAGAGATTACCTGAATGCTGTCATTTTTATTGTGTATATGTGTACTTTAAGGCAAGAGACTTCATGGAGCCTGGTATCTTTTCCAGGCAGTTCAGTAGTAAAACCTGAGGATTTGGTGTTATTAAGGCTCTACTATACTTGGAATCTACAAGTTTACATTGATAGAGGTTAATGGCTTTCAGACTAGATACAGAGATGCTTGGAGGACAGGCAGTACTAGAGATCAAATAGTACATAAAACGTTGTACTCTAATCCCTGGAATTCATCCTAATCCTCCAGTCATGTCCGTATTTATTTATCTTTGTTTTGTTTCATGGTCACACCCAGTTGTACTCACTCATGGCAGACTTCGGTGACCCTAGGAGGTTTGGGGGATAGAACCCAGTTTAGTCAGTTGTATAACAAGCATCCTACAGACTATTATATAGTTCAAGCTCCCTAATTTGTATATTCCTTATCAGTTCACCGGGTTATATAATGCATCTGATAATTGTTTTCAATAGGTGTATATTAGACATTTTACATTTTATTTTCAATATATTAAGATTACTTTCTTTTGGGATTGGTGAGACAGCACAGTAACAGGGCATTTGTCTTACACGTGGCTGACCCAGGACTGACAGTGGTACTATCCTGGGCATCTCATATGGTCTCCCGAGCCTGCCAAGAACTATTTCTGAGCACAGAGCCAGGAGAAACCCCTTAGCACCACCAGGTGTGGCTCTCAAAAATGATTACTTTATTTCTATTCTTTAGTATGTGAATAAAAGTTGCACTTACTGCAATTCTAATTGAAATGTTATCATTGAAAACTAGAAAAAAATGTACGGATACCCAGTTTTTTTGTTTATTGTATTTTGAACTGTATGGTTGTAGTTTTATGAATACTCTGTTTTAATGAAGAGAGAGTTTTTTTAAACATTTGTAGTATATTTATTTTTAAATAGGTTTATGGAACATGGATAATGTAGAGTATATGAAAGTATCCATCATTATTCGTCATTGACTACAAACAGAAGAACATGTGATTTCACAAACTTAAAATATTTGTTGGTACATATGCAAGTAAAATGAAGTATTGGTCTTTATAATTAGAGTTTTATTCAATTCAAGTGCATTTATTTCAAAATTTAACAGCAGAACTCAAAGATAATAAAATCGTGAAATTTTTATGTCTTCAGGAAACTCTATAGCTCTGTAAGAAGTAGTATGGTAAACATCACTTGTCAGATTGTAAACGCATCAGCAGTAGCACACAGCAATCATGATAGAACAATTTCCTTGAACGGTCTCCTTGTCATCTGTTTATTTGAACTGAGAGATTTTTCACAGCATCTTCTAACTCTGTTTTTAAAGACATAATAAAGTCTTACAATATTCCGTCTTTTTATTCTGTTTTATACTATTTTATACTTCCATATATCACTGTGTTCCAACTGATCCAGTTGGAACACTATTAATAAGTGCACTATTGCAAATAGTTTTAACATCACTATAGTAAATGTAACTAAGTATAGAAATCATCATTTGATACAATTACATAGCAAAATAGTACTTCAGATAGTGTCTTTATATTTCTTTAACAGAATCGCCTCCCTGCCAAATGGTTTTATGATGGTATTGAATCATTGTCATCAACTAAGGTTGAGTCAACACTGTTAGAGATATGACTACTACTGCAAGAGGGAAAATAATAACAAAAAATCAGCCTCACCATCTATCTACTCTAAGACTTAAAGGAAGATGAGAAGTATAAATTCCCAGAGATATACCTCCAGAAGTCCTAATTTTTGTCTCTGGGCACCAGAATTTCTGAGCTAGGAGTAGTTGATCTGAGAGACTGACTGTGGCAGAAAATTTCCACACCTTGGAGGAGCTAAATTCTATCAATGTCTGTAATTGCTTTCATTCATGCTAATTTTCCTCTACAGGCACTCAGAGTTTGGTACTGAGTTGGCATAGTCGTTAAGTAAGTGAAAAATATAAATGGTATTGCATGAACATTGGCTTAGAAAATCACTTAAGTTTAATTTTGGCAAAGGCGTAGAGAGATGAATCAATAAATTTAAAACAAATGTTGAAGCAGGGTTCAAAATATTGCATGGTACCATAGCATAGAGTCAGTAGTTGTCCCCAAGCAGTATCAGGTATGGCTTCCACAATAAACAAATCAAAACAAAACACATCATCTTATCTTATAAATGATTCTTAAACAAAATAGAGAATATAAATGGATAAAGTAAGAGAAGTTTTGTAAAATAAAAGGGAATTTTTGTTCTACTATTCACTAATATATATACATATATATAATTAATAAAAAGGAGCCAATAGATTAAGAGAAATGGGCGGGGGGGGCTTGTAAGGTTTTCCAAGAAACATGAACTATTTCTCTCAGCACATTTCTAAGAAAAATTATTTAAGTTTAGAACGGAGACAATAAGACCTTCCCATTTTGGTGTAGATATAGAAGTAGTAGCCCACTATTTTCCATATATATATATATATATATATATATATATATATATATATATATATATACTTTTTTTTTCTTCTTTTCTCTTTGATTTTTTGCGCTCTGTCATGTTTCTTATCTCAAGACCATGGCAATTATGTGGTGCATATCTTTATCGCTACAATGCTCACTAGATGTCGTATTTGATATGTCTTTGTAAAATGCTGTGGTGTTTCACCTTTTCTTTTCCCCTTCTCTCAAATGGAGGATGAGAACTGCTAGAAGGACTCTGCCCATTGTAGGCATACTTAATTTCTACCCCACTCTATTACGGTACTCTTCTCCAAACAAAACCACAAAACTCGAACTAGCTAATCCTGCTTCCCAATCAGAGGGAGAAGCAATGGAGACACCAAGCCCAATCAGATATAAGATCACCAAGTGATAAACCAGAAACAGAGG
>PVKC010009162.1:0-13582 GCA_004027635.1 Crocidura indochinensis
AAAATAAAGTATTCTTATGAATTTTGCATCACTGAATTTTCTTTAAAATTTTCGCAAAAGCCAAATATGTCATTAACATATTCTTAATAAAGCCATATCAGAGATGAACTGATGCAAAATTCTAATCCTAAGCAAACCACAATCTGCATTTTTGACATGAAAAGATCAAATACATTTGATTTCAGAAAATAAACATTTATGGATTGGTATAAATCAAATAAAATATGAATCAAAATAACTATTCTGGATCATGCAATAGGTTAAGTGATTGAGCACATGGTGTACATCTAGGTTCAAATACCGGCATTATAAGGTCCCCCAAGCACCAATAGGAGTGACCTATACATACCACAGGGTATAAACTAAAAAAATAAAATAGATGCTATTTTATCAGCAATGCATTGGCTATCAATAAACGTGAAGAAATTAAAACCAGAATTCATGGTAAAATCTTGGCCTAAATCAATTCAATCCATCTAGAACTTATAAACTAAAAAAAAATATATTAATTTTTCATATAAAATGGTATAGATATTTTCAATTTGCCACTCAGTGCTTTCACAAGAAACAGTCTAAAGACCTTAAATTGAACCACATACATTATATAGAGCTCTTTTGCTCTCTGTTATCACAGATCAAATACCTTACAAACCTTAATTTTATTTACTTTTATTTTTTATTACAGAAATCAATTTTTAAAAAATTGAGAATTTATACATGATCAAGTTATAATCCCAAGTCTTATTTAGTATTATTGGTGTAAAATCACAAAATAAGAAAACCCATTTTATATTTAATTGACTCAATTCGGTTTCTTTTTTTAAATAACTTTTTATTTTTAATAATGAGAACAAAGATGCAAAGAAAGAGAACAAGGTAACGTTACAGTGGAAGGACAATCACCCATAACATAATTCTCAGAAGTCCCATTGCTGATATCTTAACTTTGAATTTTCAGCCAAAGAACATTAAGATAAATAAAGCAAAATCCATGTACAATTACTTTGTCTTAAGTCCCTAGATTGTAATACATTATAATATTTCTTAGCAGCACACAAGGCAATCTAAAGCCATAAAACTTATGTAACTCCTTAAACATTAGAGGCATATTATTTTTTTACATTTCCATGTATTAGTTTAAGTTAACCTCAAAAGTTTAAGTGTGTGTGTGTGTTTTTTTTTAAGGATTAGAGTCAAAGGAGCACAGTAAAAATGGTGTTAGAGTAGTAATTGTTGTTTGCATAGGCCCACTAAAATATGAGCGGCATGGAAAGGAATAACCTAAACCTAAATACAAAGAGACCCTACCCCTGAAGTTTCCTGGCATAAGACCAACTCTAGGCTCCAGGCAAGCTGGATCGTCTATTCCAAGACATTGTCTGTAGTGCCAACACACTTTTATTTTTCCCACAGTCTCTGTTTTTGGTATCATGTTTCTGTATTAAAGATTCTGGAATCTGCATATCCTACATTGAAGTCAAGATGTGGAGTGTCCTCTCCTTACACCTCAAAATTAAAGGGCGATGCTGAGAGCCCTGTCCTGTAAGAAGGTCGTTGTTGTTGTTGTTAAGGCTTCTCAGTGTTAAGGATGTGAGGGTGATCTGGCTGCGACATCTGTCATGCCAGGAACAATTTCAGAGTGCAAAGCCAGAGGTAACCTCTGAGCGCCACTGGGTGTGGCTTCCCAAAAATCAAAACAATAACAATTAAAAAAAAAAAGACTAAAGTTCCAACTAATTTTTTCCTGGTTTGTGGTGCACACCCGGTGGCACTCAGGGCTTATTTCTGGCTCTGTACTCGGGGATCACTCCTGCTAGTTCTAATAGATTATATGAGTTCTGGGTATCCAAAGCAGGCCAGAAGCATAAAAGGCAAGTTGCCTGTCTGCTATACTATCTCCCCTGCCCAAGTATTCCAACTTTTTCAAATAAAATGTCCTTTAATGATGAAAGAAAGAAGCCTGTCTAAAGTACAGGCAGGGGTTGAGTGGGGAGGAGGGACATTGGTGATGGGAACATTGCACTGGTGATGGGTGGTGTTCTTTACATGACTGAAACCCAAACACAATCATGTATGTAATCAAGGTGTTTAAATAAAATATATAAAAAATCAAAAAAATCTTAAAAGTTTAAGAATTTTTTTAAACAATACAACAAAATCCCAATAGATATTCTGTGCTCCTACTATCTCAAAAACAGTGACATAGATAATTAACAATAAAGTGGAATGAAATAATTTTAAAAATCTAGGTTAATCCCAGTGGCAGGAAATGATTCCTTTGACAATAATAACGTGCATAAAACAAATAACTACGGGGTTTTAGCCTATCGTGCTTTTTTACTAAAAGGAAAAAAAAATAATGATGGCTGCATCCCATTCAATGGAAAAACAGAACTGCAGATGTTGTGGCTTCTAACCAGAGGAGGCTGGACCCCTGAGCAAGGAAAACTCTCTGGTGGTCAGAATTGCTGAACACACATCCTGAAACAAAGACATAGTAAAGCTGGAGGAGAACTCTGGAGAGCCAAGAGAGGCAAAGTTTGCTTCAAATTAAAAATGCACCAAAAGCTTCTCCAGCTATTTTATCTGAAACTTAAATTGTGCATAATAGAATTTTAGGTTCATTTTGATGGTTAAAGAAAAAATAGCATAATTTTTAAGAAAACTGAAAGATTTATTCTATTTTATAGCTTGACTACAATATTTCTACACACATATATCAAATGTCTGGGGAAAGAGTATTTAAGAAACTTCTGTATAGATGGAGTATGTTTTATCTAAATTAGAATTTCAATGACATATTTGATGTAAATAGTCTCAAAAGCAGTATTTTTTTTATTAATGGTCCTTATTTTACCTACTATAGGCAATGAGGAATATCTCTTGAAATTTGAAATATTAGTGCTTAAATCTAAATATAACTGAAACTTTACTAAATTTACTTAAATATGTTAGTATGTTCAGTCTTAAGGAAAGGTTCATCAGTTCTAATATGATTCTACTAGGATTTATGAGCTAGATGTTTTATGTTCACTCAATTAGAATTTATTTATTTCCCCAGTTTTTAAAATAGATATACATCTTAGAACAGCAAAGAAGCTCTGTATCATAATCAGAGTAGATCTAATTCCAAAAGGTAAAAGTACTAGATTTTATTTAAGTATTTTCCACTTTTGCTGTCAATAAATACCAAAAACTCCTCTGAATTTCTGAATGCTGAAAAAAACCATCAAGTTTATGCTCTCCCATTATTCTTTCCTCAAATTCAGGGAAAGTACATTTACCTAAAATTACAATAAATCTTTAACTGATTCTGAAGGATTTTATTATATCATGATCCAAAACTGGGTCAAGAGGTATACTATTTGTTTCCATCCAGAAAAAAATTAAGTGAATTAAAAAAAACTTTAAATGTATTTTAAATCAAATCAAAGATTTGTTTTTGTTTTTGCTTTTTGTTTTTTGTTTTTGTTTTTGTTTTTTTTTGGTTTTTTGGGCCACACCCGGTGACGCTTAGGGGTTACTCCTGGCTATTCGCTCAGAAGTCGCTCCTGGCAGGCACGGGGGACCATATGGGGAACCGGGGGATCGAACCGCGGTCCGTCCTAGGTTAGCACAGGCACCTTATCTCCAGCGCCACCGCCTGGTCCCCGATTTGTTTTTGAAAGAAGGTAATCTGAACTTTATTACGGCATCTAAAAATGAAGAAAAGATGGAACCAGAGTGATAATAGTGGCCACAGGTAAGGCACTCTCCTGGTTCCAGCCAACCTGGTTCAATTCCAAATATCACATATGATTTTACAGATACTACCTGAAGTGATCTCTAAGCACTGAGTAGGGAGTAAGCCCTGAGCACAGACAAATGATACAAAGTAAAATGTGAAAAGATATATGTGCACCTATGTTTACAATGCTATTTTACAACTACTAAAATCTGGGGGGAAAGCCTAAGTAGTCAAAAGTAAATGATAAATTATATATATATATATATTTATATATATATATACTAGACAGTATAGAATTGTCTTATATCCTCTAAGATATCAACCGCATATGCAATATTTATAAAAATGATACTTTTATATCACTGTTTTGTTCATCATTTAATGTACTTTTGGTGATCAAAGCAGAGAAGTAACATGTCTCTGACATGATCTCTGGAGCAGGAGCTGTCCAAAGAAAATTTGTGACCTCTAAATTGTTCCTTTTATTAAACTTGCAAAGTTGAATGAACTCTAGATTGCCAAAGCACAGGAACTGTGCTACAAACACCATGACCTTCGATTAACAACTTGTAAAACCATTCCAAAATAACTCTATTAAAATTTAAAGAATATTTTTGAATATCAACTTTCCATATAAATATTATTGCTATGACTTTATCCATCTCATACACGAACTCAGTGTGTGTGTGCTATGTAGTATGGAAAAGAATTTCATACATACAGAACATAGAGTCTAATGTTAAGATATTATAATATGTAAGAGGATTTTTAAATATATATACACAGAGGAATCCTATACTAGAAATTTATTACAGACAACTAATTCTGCAATTAACTTTCTGCAAGATGACCTATAGTCAAGTATAGGCCTCTTAGGAAATTATGCCTCAAAAAGTAGAACACTTGTATGAGAGGGAGAATTGGATTTTAGGAACAGTTAGGTAGATTTAGATGTTCAAAGGTCCATGAGTGAGGAGGAAGTGAGCAATAAAATGATGAAATAAGCAATTATAACTTTACACCATTAAATGTTTTTACTTAAGTCATCCAGGCCAAGATAGGATAGTAGAGTTAGAATGATTATAGATTTGAAAGAATGTGTCCTAAAAAGCATAGACAGAGCTCAGCATGCATGCATGACAAGAAAATTCAATGAAGACATATATTTTGGGGTTAATGCACTGATATTTCAAAAAAGCATAGCTTTTTTTTAACCATTTAAGTGCAAGTTCCACGTGTTTGATAAGCACAGTTATAAATACCCTCTAATTTTTTGCAAGAAGAATCCATTGTTAAGTAGTCTTTTCTCCATGCCGTATCATTCATCATGCTTTTTCCAATCAGGCCATCGTGTCCTCATTTTTAAAAGGTCATTCTTTCCTTCGGTTTAGTTATTTTGCCAAAGTTGCACACTAGTTATCTTAGGGAAGCACAGATTGAGTTAATGTTAACTTCTCTTTCAAATGCACCTCATATAGATCACTTGGTCTTTCTTTTATAGTTGTTATTATTACCTTTACCTTTGTAGTGGGGTTTTATTTATCATATAGTCATCTAAAAGTCTAGTGTATAGTATTACTATGCACAATTTAAATTAATAATTACCATGTTATGTTTAAAGATGTAAGTTTTACAAAGGTAATGAGCAAATTAAATTAACTATGATGCAGGAATAAAAGCCATAATTCTATAAAAATGAAAGAAAACAATAATTCTTTACAATAGATATTTAACAGGCATAGTTTTCCAAAACTTATATAAATTATTTATAAGGTAGTAATACTTGAAAAGTAACCATGAAGCCAAACTTTAACATGGAAGAATTTTTTTATTTTATAATAAAGTGTTCAAATTTCAACTTGAGGACTAGATAAAGAATAAATAAAAAAGCATACAATCATATCAAATAATATAAGGAAAGCATTTAGCAAGATATAAGGCACATTCATGATTAAAATCCTCAGCAAAATAGGTATGGAAAGAACCTTTCTCAAGGTAGTAAAAGCTGCCTATAAAATGCCCATAACCAACATTATTCTTTTTTTTTTTTTTTTTTGGGGACACACCCGTAATACTCAGGGGTTATTCCTGGCTCTGTGCTCAGATATCCAGCCTGGCTTGGAGGACCATATGGGATGCCAGGGGATCAAATTGAGGTCAGTCCTAAGTCGCCTGCATGCAAGGCAAACTCCCTACTGCTGCACCACCACTTCAGCCTTACAACATTATTCTTTTTTTTTAATAATTTTTATTTTGACCAAAATGAATTTCAAATCTTTCACAGGAATATTTTAGGCACATAGTGACAATGAATAAGGGGCATTCCCATCACCAGTGTTGTCCTCCCTCCACCCCTGTTCCCAGCATACATACTATATCTCCCTCCTTTGACCCCCAGAATGCTAGTGTAACTGATCCCCTCTTGTACAGATTTTTGTAGATTGGATATCAATTCTGTTATTGTTGACTTTGGCTGTGGTATTTAAGTCTGATCAATTTTTATTTCCACTCAATGTTCATATGACTCTTTGATCCATTCCTCTCAATTAATAGGCAGAACAAGAAGATACACATTATGTGGTTCTGTTGGGAAAAAAGAAAAGAAAAAGAAATCTGGGAGGAATCCATCTAGATGCAAATATCAGTTTAAAAGAAGAAAAGGAAAGAAAGAAGAAAAAGATTTAAATAAAACAATGAACCAACAATCACACACACACAAACCAAACAAAAAACCAAAACTAGCAGCTACAAAAAAGCACAACAACAACACACAAAAATAATAACAAACAGATAATAACCATGAGAATGAGAATTTAAAAAAAGGAAGGAGATCTGGTGTGGCAAAGTTTGGTGTTTTGTGTTTCTTTTTCATTTTCTTCACATTTCCTTTTCTTTTTCCTTTTTTTCTCAAAGGCACAGTAAGTATTGGGGAAATTAGAAAGGGAATTTCCTTGGCCTAAGCGATACCAGGTTTCTCTGCCCTCCCTTGAAACATATTGCCATGTTAACAACTATAGGCTCCATACATACTCATTTTCACACACCAAGGCCTTTTTTACAGTGCCAGGAAGTTTTCAGCTCAGTTGTGGATGATAACATCAGGTCTCTGTAGCTAGAGATCTTGGTGTTTGTGTAGGACATAGGATGAAGGCTAGAAGAGAGATTTTCTTTAAGGTTTTAGAAGTTCTGTTCGATTACTGTTGCTGTAATCAGTCTTCTGTAATTAGTGGCCTTGGTTTTTGCACAGATCCTAAGACGAAGCCTAAGATAGTCATTATGGTTCCAGAAGTTCTGCTCAGTCATAGTAGTCAAAGTCAGACCTCTGGAATTAGAGATCTTGGTTATTATACAAATCCTAGGCTGAAGCCTAAGCTAGGGTCTTTCTTATTGGTCCCAGGATAAGTTAGGCCCAGTCATGGTGGTCAAAGCAGTCTTCTGTAGTTAGCGATCTTGGTTTTCGCACAGTTTTAATCTTACCATTAGGTGATTAGATAGGACAACCTGCTTTTAGATCAAGTTGCTACTGTTTCCTCATTGTCAGGATGTCATGTCAAAACTGACTCAAGTTGGTGACAGGGTACCATTAGGAATTTCCAGGGTGGTGGGGGGGAGAGTTTGGTTCCTGGTGCTATTTCAGGGAACTGTGTTAGTTCTATGTCTGAGATCTAGGGTTCAGGATTGTATGATCACTGTCTGATCACATGCAGTCTAAGTTGGGTCCACATAACACATGTTCAGGGTGGGAGAAGCCCATATGTTATAAAATGTAAACCCAACATTATTCTTAATGCCAAAAATAAGAGCATTTCCACTGAGGTCAGGCAGAAGGCAAAGATTTTCATTGTTTCCACTCATTTAACATAATAGAAATCCTAGCAATAGTAATCAGGCAAGAGAAGAAAATCAAAGGAACCCATATTGGAACAAAAGAAAGTCAAATGATCTCTATTTGCATTGCCTTTACTTTTGAGGTCTTCATTATTCACAATTTTAAGTCAATTATTTATTCATTTTAGTAAATAACAGAGTATCTAATGCTATTTACATGTGTGGGAACAGTAAACCTTGTCTTCATACCCATTCAATTAAGTTTTTTGTTCATTATTTTCACTTTATTTTTTAGTTTTCCTTTAAAAGAACTTGTCTTCACCATTAATGAGTAATAGAGTGAACATTGTTTAAAAATTATTCAAATGCCTACCCTTAAAAAATTCATAGTTTGTCAGAAAACTGCTTCTTTTTTATCGAAAACATTCACCTTTCTATGCAAATTTAAAGCTAGCAGTGGGTAATGTTTTTTATTTATTACCTTCAGCACAGGTTTATTTACTTCCATAATGCCTTCATTTATTCTATAATAAATCTAAAACAAAACAAATATTTCAGAGCAATTTTAAAGACATACCAAGAGCAACTTGAATGAAAACAAATAAAACACTTGAAAGGAAAAAAAGAAACGGATTTGTGTTTGTGTGTGTGACAGATCCAAATTCATTTCCTTAGAAATTTTCTAACTTATTCCAGAATATGCCTGTAATATAATATTTTTCATTTTTATGTAAACTCACTAGAAAGAGATAATATTATTATACATTCCATGCTTTATGCTTTTCTGATATTTTTATCTGTTCCAGTCCCAAAGAGGATGATTTCTTCTAAGAGAAATGTCACATTTTAAAAATCTATTTAAAAAAAAATAATAGAGTATTTCAAGACACCTTCACTTCAATAAAAGTAAAATTCTGCTTGCTATTCTCACCTGAGTTTGATTAGCAGAGTAAACCTTCTAAAACTTCCCTGCTGAAAAACAAATTCTCAGAGAATTTCCAGAATCTAATTGCAGCAAAAATCTTTCTTTGGTCGAGTTTGCCAAAGTCTCCTTAAAAATGTTTCTCCTTTTTTTTTTTTAAATTATATCTTTGTTTAAGCACCATGATTTCAAACATGTTTGTAGTTAAGTTTCAGTCATAAAATGCATACCTCCCCTTCGCCAGTGCGTCCTTCTATTTCTCTCACTCACTACCATTGTCATGATAATTGTAGTTATTTCTCTATCTACACTCACCAATCTACATGGTATGCTTCCTGGTCTTTTTAACCTCATCTTTATTGTCTCTAGGTATTATTACCAAACTATCTTTTATTTTTCTTATTTCTCACAAATGAGTGGAGACTATTTTGTTTTTATCTCTCTCCCTCTGACTCATTTCACTCAGCATAATAGTTTCCATGTACATACATGTAAAGGAAAATTTCATGACTTCATCTCTACTAATAGCTGCATAATATACAATTGTGTATATATACCACAGCTTTTTTAGCCACTCATCTGTTGTTGGGCATCTGGGTTGTTTCCAGATTCTGGCAATTGTAAATAGAGCTGCATTGAATATAAATGAGCAGAGGACATTTTCGTATTGTGTTTTTGTGTTCCTACAGTATATCCCTAGAAGTGCCGTAGCTGGTTCATATCAAAGCTCAATTTCCAGTTTTTTGAGAAATCTCCATATTGTTTTCCATAAAGGCTGGACAAAACAGCATTCCCACCAACAATGAATGAGAGTTCCTTTCTTCCTACATCCCTACCAGTACTGAATGATTTTGTTCTTTGTGATGTGTATCATTCTCTGTGGCATGAGATAGTACCTCATTGTTATTTTGATATGCATCTCAGTGATGATCAGTGAGGTGGAACATTTTTTCATTTGCCTTTTGGGCATCTGTATTTTTTCCTTGAGGGAATGTCAGTTCAGTTCTTATCCCCATTTTTAATGGGATTAAATTTTTTTGTTTCATTAAGGTTTGTCAGTACCTTGTATATCATTGATTCATTAACTATTAACAGGTAAGTTTCTTAAGAATAAAAATGTATTAGGATCCTCAAAGAACCAGGATAATAAAATTTCTATCAACTGGCTAGATATGGCAAAAGAAAATTGTTCTGGAATTGAAAAACAATGCAAATAATGACATGTGCAGCATTGTCTTTAATTATAAAACTGAAAAAAATGAGTAGCTTATGACTCCTTGAGAATATCATGCCAATGACTGCTCTTCTGCATGTTATAAATCAAAGAGGAAAAAATGCAAAAACATTGTCTTTAAATTTTAAGGACTCCACAGCCACTGACTTCCACAATATTTATAGTTGGGCTAACATACACATAGATTTAATTACTCCATCATGATTGATCCTTAACTTGAATGGACAATAATCTCAATTTCAATAATCTCAAAACTTTCTATTAGAAAGTTTAAACTGGTTTGATGTATCTAAATGAGGTCTCCATGTTCAGAAATGACAGAAGGTACATTTGGGGGTTAATCACAACACCCCAAGAGCTCACAGAAATCTTGGCTTTTTATACTTGATATCTGTGAGTCAAAGAGATGCAATTAATAAGGCAATTAAAGTCCAGTTAAAGGTTATTGTTGAATTTTGTTTTTGTTGTTGTTGTATCACCATGATATTGATATGAGCTAGTTAGGACAAGAATAAAGTAACAAAATCTGATGCTATTTTAAAGACTTTAATGATAAAATTCCCAATTAAATCCATGTTGCAGAAAACTGCATGCTTGGAAGATACTATATTAAAGGAAGTCAACTAGAAGAAGGAAAAAATACAGAATTGTATCATTTATAGATGGTATTTAGAATAATTGTACGAAATAATGCAATGGTTTTATGGAAGTTGTCTTGAACACTCTTTGCTCCAGAGAAGGAAAGAAATTTAGTAGAGGAGGAGAAACATAAATATGAAAGGACTAGAAATAGAGACCAAGAGGTCTCAAGTGCATTGGTGGTGTTAAGAAAGGACAGAACTAAATATTCAATCTAGAGTTAACAACAATGAAATCATGAGAACCAAACTTTAACAACCAAAACTTAAAATGGGCCTGTTATACTGGCAGTCTGAGGTACAGGCATGGTGGTATGGGATGCATTCCGAGAACATAGGTGGAGAGACGACACTGGTATTAGGATTGATCCTGAGTCATTATATGTCTAAAACTACCTATGAATAATTTTAAATCACAATGGTTTCAATAGAATTTTAATTAAAAAATTTCTTAAAAAGAGAATGAATTTTCTAAAAAAAAAAAAATACTAATGCTATGGATTGCAATAACCCTGACGTATTAATTTAGAAAAATCAAATACCATTTGGTAAAGGCTGTTCTATGTTAAAAACCAAACTACCAAAAATGTTTTTTATATTCTTATTTTTTATCACATCTTAAATGGCACCATTCATTTAATAAAGACATATAAATGTTTAATTAAACATTTATTTCTTTCTGTAAACTAACAAGTTGCTTTGCTGCTGTTATTCCTGTGTACACTTTTTGCCCAATAAAGATTGATAGATACAGCCCTCTGCCTCTGGAGACCTGGAGTCAGTTTACTGGCAGTTAGTTGAAACAGAGCCAAAGTTATCCTTATTCATTTGACATAAATATTAGTAGCTGTGTGATTTAGAGCTGTTCCAGTTCTAATTACTAATTGAATTGGATAGATGCATTTAACTTTCTAATACATATATATATATATACATATATATGGATTCTTCTGAGAGCCAAACCAACTATAATCTCAGAGCACCAAAAATTATTTCAAATACTTCTAGCAAATTTGGATAAAGCTGTTCAAAGCAGCATATTAAATTAAGTGACTACAACACTCTTTGATGATATAAAATTTCAATTTCATTTTTCTGATTATTTCTTATTTTTTAGGATGTTTATAGTTAGTAATTTTATTGCTTCTTCCCAGAAGAATAAATATTCATATTACATATTGATCTGCAAATCTGTATAAGGTATTGATATATAAGTACATATATATCTGCATTTACCTATGTATGTAAATATATACATATGCAATATCCATATATATAATGGTTTTTCTTTTGCACTTTTTTCCATCCACTACTAAAAACTTTTAGTGTTCTTTCAATTGAATGATTAATAATTTAAAACACTACTACCTTGATATTAATAGTATATACTTCCAAATGTTTATTAAAATAACAAAATAGTATGGAAAACTTCAATGCAAACGTTTATGTATAATTCTTGTTTTTGAGGTCATTTCCCTAAAATGCCTTTGATTAGTAATATAGCTTTGGCCTGAAACTAGTAGTACTAAAATTGTTTGATTTTGTTATTAATTTTTAAAGGTAGTAAGAAAAACTATATTTTAATTGTTCACTAACACAGAAGTAGATGCAAATATATATTTTAGAAGCCGAGGTTTATTGGAATAGTTCATTAATGTCATTGATATTTTGACTGAAGAAGTTTATTGTTGTTACAAGTAAATTCTTTTTCCCACACATTAAATAGAACAGTTTCACACACATTTACAACTCCTACCCCCATTCACACACCTCTTTATATCAAGAGCTAACTCTTAATAACTTGTGTAGACACTAGCAGCATATATGTGTTCAGAAATGATGCGCCCTTAATGCTGATGAAATGCCAAACTTCACTGATGAAAAACAGGTCCCTGAATAAATAATAATGATGAGTGAGGTTTCATGCTGTTTTATTGCTAACAGACCATCAGAAATGGGGTTCAGTTCATACAAAAGCAGTCTTCCACAAACAAGTCAAGATGGCTGGCGACCTTGGCAAACATGCCAATGAACTTGATAACCTCCCCTTCGGAGAACTTATGTAAAGTACTCTATAGCTTGCTTTATTTGGTTTCATTTTAAACATCAAGGGGTCTGTAGTAAAGCCATTAGCTTCTCAGCTTCTAAATTAACTAAATGTGTATTATGATGGCTGTCAGGGTCTAATGTATGACACACAATAAATTTGAAGGAAATCTGAGAAATATGCAACAGATTCTAAAGTTTCACGTGACTGGGGCATAAAGGTAGCTGAAAGAAATATATTAGGCTTCTATAACTATTGGGCATTATCATTCAAAAACAAAGTATTGGACATCTGAATAATAATAGCATAATTAGCAAGGGATAACAATATGATACTAATAACTATTTTTCAACCCTCTAGACTTAGATCCAGTACAATCCTTGTTGTATTTTAAATTCATCATGCATACAGTATTTTGGAGATAACAAAATGAGTTACATATCAAAATTATGAATATGAAAGATGAGAGAAATTAAATTATATGAATTTTGCATGAACATTCAGAGCTCAAACCCTGCTAGTTGGATTCAAAATCTTCTCACTACACATTCTATACACTACATGTGCATAAGCACACAAATTTGTATTTTATTCATTGTCTATTTGAATTCTTATTTAGTCATCTGAGCCTTATTTGAATCAAATTCTGATATTCTACTGTAAATAAAATAAGAATAGTTAATTAAAAAACATTGCTTGAATTTTTGCTTTTCTAACGCTTATCATACTCAAAGATTATCATTATTTACCTAGCAAAACAGTGTTTCTCCTTCAATAATCTGAGTATCGAGATATCCTTCACTGCAACCCAGTTCAGTGGAGTTGGATAAATGCCCAAACTTGTGGAAATCTTTATGGATCTTTCCATCTACATGTTTTCAAGATCTCATTTTTTATGTATGATTCTATCATAAAGTTCCTAAAAACTTTGACTATGAAAATTTTATTTCCTCAAGAAGCTCTGTTGCCTTAGTTAAAATGCCCTCAACTTTTCACATTGATAAAAAAAAAAAACTAAGTCATTTTTCTGTGCTTAAAATTCTGCTATCTATATAGCTTCTCTTTTTCAAATGTTTAGCCTTCCTTTCCTTTTTTTATTAGTTCTTTTATTCAATGTGCATTGACTGTGGATTGGTTTAAATTCAGAAATTTTGCCCACTACGTACAGAAACACAAAACACAGAGA
>PVKC010009163.1:0-27171 GCA_004027635.1 Crocidura indochinensis
AAACCAAAAAACAAAAAAAAGAAACAAAAGTGTCTGCACTCCTATGTTCATTACAAAACTGTTAACAATCGCCTGAATCTGGAAACAACCCTAGTGTCTAAGAACAGATGATAGAATGAAAAGACTGTGGTATATTTACACAATGGAATACTATGAAGGTACAAGAAAAAAATGACCCTGACATTTGCTTATATGGATGGACATGAAGAGTGTTATGCTGATTAAAAGAGTCATAAAGATAGGGATAGATATAGAAAGATCACATTCATGCACATGATATAAAATAGTATGGTAAATACAATACAATACAAATACAATATACAATACAATACAAATGCAAATACAATATAATAGAGTTGAAAGCCTAGACTAGTCCATGGTAAAAAAATTGTCCCTACACAGAGTGTGGTGGTGTAGTTAGGGCAGAGAAGACATCATTAAGACAATGATAGTTAGAAATGATTGCTCTGGACAAGAACTAGTTGCTGAAAGTCATGTGCATCGTACCCCTTCAGTAATCATATTGAAAACCACAGTGTTTAAAAGGGAAAAATGAGAGAGAGAAAGAGAGAGAGAATAAAGACAGACAGACAGAAACAGAGAGAAAAAATTCTTTCATAGAGGCAGGGAGTAGGGAGGACAGATGTAGAGTGGGAAGCAATCTGGGGGCCTTGGTGGCAGAAAATGTACACAGGTTAAAGGACAGGTGTTGGACATTTTTTGACTTAAGTCCATCATAAACAACTTTGTAACTGCATCTCATGGTAATTTAATTAAAAGGTTTTTTTAAAATAACATTTGAGATTTTAATAGTAATTGCATTGAATTTGTAGATTACATTGCATAACAGATCATTTTAACAATATAAAGTCTTTCAGTTCATGATGCTATTTTTATATTGGCTTAAATCTTTACTTATTTTATCAATGTCAGTTCAAATTTCTTTCACTAACTTAGCAAAATTTACTTGAAAGTTTTTTTTTCTATTACTAATGGAATAGCTTTTCTTAGTTTGTCCTTCAAACAATATTCTGCATGTAGAAATTTCTATATGTTTAAAGTGTAACTGATATACATCAAAATCAAATCAAATGGGTTTAATTTGATAGACAAAACAAGTTAGTTTTGTTTAGTATAAATTTATTATGACAACCTTTTATAGGACTTTAGGACTTTTTATAAGGTCATATCTTTATATAAGGCACACATGGAAAATTGTACTATCTTTTTTATTTGATCCTTTTATTTATTTTTCTTGTTTAATTGCTCTGGCTACAAATGTAAGTCACTTTATAACACTTGTAAACTTAATGGTAATAAAGTTTATGAGACTGACAATATATCAGGTGTTGACTATGGAGAAATTTGAAAGGATGGGTAGATTCACAGATCAGTATAAACACATATAGAGTGAGTATAATTTAATATGGATAGAATTTCACAATAAAAATGAAATTGATTGTATATTTGACCCATAGATATGATATAGAAAAATACATTCCAGAAAAATTTAATTACTATATAATATTTTAGATGAATGTTCTGTGTTATTTTGACTTTGAACAGAATATTTTTCTCAGGTATTTGCCTAATAAAATAGACATTTGTCCATTCAACTAAAATGAAGTGTCATATTTTAAGGTTTAATTGGAGCAAACTATCTTTGGGTTAACAACTAAAGCTTAGTTTGAAATTTCAATGCAGATCATATTGATGAATATAGAAAATAGTATGTAGTTTATCACCATTCTCTTTCAAAATTAACTCAGATTCTTGAGGTTGATGCATATTTGCTTCCATATTTTTGAAGGATTTTTTTTTATTTTTGAGTCAGCATCATTATCATTTATTTGAAAGGATATTTTTCTTTTTTTTGTTTTTTTGTTTGTTTTTGGGCCAAACCCGGTGGTGCCCAGGTATTACTCCTGGCTATCTGCTCAGAAATAGCCCCTGGCAGGCACAGGTGACCATATGGGATGCCAGGATTCAAATCAATGACCTTCTGCATGAAAGGCAAGCACCTTACCTCCAAGCTATCTTCCCAGCCCCCAAAGGAGATTTTTCAATAGTCTCAAAGAAAACTTTCCACCACAATCTCTCTCCCATTTGTATCAATACAACAGCTCACATCTGCTATTGAAGACTTTCCCAGTCCTCTAAGCAATAACAGCCCAACATGGAGACCTCCCCTTCAGTCTCATTAAAATTGGGTTTCTCTTCAACCAATGCTCCTTTTACAAACCTACATTGAAGTTACCCCAAATACATACCAAATCGTACCTTTCTCTACTCTTAGATCTGTTTCTTGGTTGTTGTTATTATTATATTAATATTGAAGCAAATAGCCTACATGTGAGAAATGACTCGAAGAGTCTGAATGAACAGAACTCCACCTGGTATGATTCTCTTATAATTGTGTGATTCTAACAGGGCTACGAAGAGTAAATGAGCGACACTGGACCTAGATATAAATGCACTTATCTGTTCTCAAGTTTGAAGTGAAAATGAATTTATTGTGACTCTTTTATGTTTGATTTTAGAAGAAAGAGAACACATAAGGGGATGTTCTGATTCAAGGGAGCAACAGTGAACTAGTATCATGTTAGTAGTCTAAAATTATAGCATATTATGGAGACGGTGTGGTGGCGCAGCAGTAGTGTGTTTTCCTTGCAGGCAGCTGATCTAGGACAAACCATAGTTCGATCCCCTAGATACCATATGGTCCCCCAAGCCAGGAGCAATTTTTGAGCACAGAGCCAGGATTAGCCCCTGAGGGTCACCAGGTATGGCCCAAAAACAAAAAATTAAATATAAAAACTAAAATTACAGCATATTAGCCACTGTCTCACCTACAAGAGGAGGCATGTGAAATTATAATGGTAATACCTTATAATGGTAATACCTAATATACTATCTTTAAGGCCATATGATTCCCTTCTAAAAACTGTTATAGTTGTTGTAAAGGGTGTTTGCTTAATCAAGTAAACAAGACAACTCATGGCAGGAGTACAAAGAAGATTATTCTCTGGTAGGCAAAATCCAGACAGAAAGAGTGTTTGGGAGCATCAACAAAAAGGAGTGATCTCACAAGTCATTTTATAGGGAATTTCTGCAAAATCTTTTTGTTAGTTCATAATCATTATTATACATTAGAATTGTGGTGGCTCAACTATACCATGATATCAAGTACACCAAGGATTTTGGAGGTACAGCACAGAGGATGACATCATAAGATAAGGCAGATACCATACTTACATTGAAGAAATTGAGAAGAGCAAAGACATTAGATGACACATACACAACATGATATCTTAATACAGCTACACGGAGTTTCTTAAAATCAGCAATTTCTTAACTTGTATGTAACAGGAAATCATCCTAAGTGCAGACAGGGTAAACATCTTTTAAAAACATCTACCTACAAGAAAATAATCTCTTTAGAATACATGTAATAAGTCAATTATAAAATGTAAAAATATATAAATTTTTATCTTAACAATATTCTACACACTCTAAAATTCATTTTAATTATTAGGAATTAACTGGAGTATACATTTAAACAATTTAATTGCTTTATTTAAGCACCGTGGTTACAAATTTGTTCATTTTGGGGTTTAAGTCATTTAATGTATACCATTCTTCACTACTGCACCCTTCCTATCATCAGTGATGTATCCATTTCCCTCCCACGTCCTACTTCCTAACCCTTACCCCCCACCTGTCCTGTGCAGGAACATGAAAATTCTCTTCAAACTATCATAATCATCTTGTGATTATGATAAGACTCTCTCCATACTGAGCACAAATGCTTGGTCCAGTAAAATTACAAGTGCCACCATCAATGTACACAACACTCTACTGCAAAAGAACTAATAGACTGTTAGAATCATTTTAATACTCAGTATGTGGCCTTTCTTGATTGATTTTTGGTGTGCTTATTTTTAAAGCATTACTGAACCAAAAGTTTGAAGACACATCACATTTCAAATCTCCATCAAGAATTTGGTGCTCCTGAATATTGGCTTTGTTTTCTTAGTAACATCAATTATTTTTAGCACTTCCACTTGGGATTTTATTATAAAACATATATGATTTCAATTCAATTCTAAGTTTATCATGAGAAGAATTTTTGATAAAATAATTTTAATAATTAAGCAAGTCCTGTACATTTCAGTAGGATAATCTAGTATGTTCCTCTCTGCATCATATGACTTGGTTTTAAAAATATTTAAAAAATATTTCAGCCATAGATAAATATAAGGAAATAAGTGGGTGAAATTGGGGCCAGATGAAAACTCCAGAGCTCTAGTGAAACATATCTGGTTGCTCTGTGTACCAACTTTCAATCTTCCAACTTCCTCTCTTTTCTACCTCTTTACTCCCCCACCTGCAAGGTCAGCTACTCCAAGGAGCAATTTATAACTTGCAGTTCATATTGTGGTTGCAGTTCCAGGACTGACATGAAATTAAATCAGTCTTGAGTGCTGTAGGATACAAAAGCTACCTTCCGAGTTTACTGAGCCCTCCATGACTCCTAATAAATCTTGAAAGGTAGCATTCCCCCAATCTCTCTCAGTTTGTCTCCTCACAAAAAGGACCTTGAATGAAAAACAATGAAGTCTTCTTTGAGGCTATATTTCATAGTGCAGGGAGAAAGATGGATGGAAAGTCACATTCTTAATCAACCTTTTCCAACTCTGGGCCAACCACTTTGTTAGACAATGTTAACATACGCTCCTACTTTTCAAGTTGCTGGAGACACATGTTTCTGTGACATGAAAACATTCCCCCAAAGTTAACTCTACCCATGAAGGGTACAGATTTTCATTTATAGAAGGAATATTAATTAGGAGATTTTATTTAAAAGGTCTGTGAGGTTATTATATTTATATGCCTTTTATATGTCTTTGATCTAAGTTGTGTCACCTTTAATATCTGAGGACATAGGAAACTTATAGCCAAAGGCAATCAGGGTGGTAAAAGAGAAATCTTAAGCAGATTCTCCAGTATTTTACAGTAGATGATTTGGCAAAGGTGGATCAAGGCATCAAGTTAAAAACCTTAGAGAAAAACAAACTGAAGTTCTTAGAGGAAGAGAGAAAATTTCTGCTTTCAGCCAGCTTTGGAATTCAAATGGCAAAATCAGCTCCACTCTGAGTTACCTCTTTTCAGCCAAACCTGCCCTGTGAATTTCATTCTTTTTTCCTGACAACCCACACACTAATTCCTTACTATATATCTCTGTGTGTGTGCATGCATTGCAAATGCACACACATTTACATGGAAATACATATTTAGAAGTATATATATACTTAAAACTTTTACATGTCTAGACACAGACACATATTTAGAATATAGAAAAGTTTTGCTGAAGAAACTGGCTTAATATATCTCTCTTTTAAAAACATGAAATAAAAACAGTGAAAATAAAACAAGTTGCCTTTGGCCACATAGCTAGTAGGCAGCAGAACTATCATCCAACCTGAACTAGAGTCTGTGTCCCTCCCAGTCTGTGACCAATGTTCACATGAGGGGCAGGTGAAGAGTTAGTGTATTTAATCCTGTCACCGGTTCATTGGAAAACTTTTCACCATAACCCATGTGAGGGAGAATGATTTGTTCAGGATGAATGTGGCCACCAGTGCTTTATTTCTCTTAACCTAAACAGTGTCTCACGCACACTTCATTGATCATGCCTCTAAGCTGAAAGGTCGCCTTCATGCTGGTCAGCAAATATTATGTTTCTCAAGCAGCCCCATGCTGTCAACCACATTTCCTGATCTACTCTGATTAGAGATATAAACAGCTGCAGTAAAACAGAGTCCTAGCTTTGTTGTTAAAAATATAAGATAAGGCTTCCATAAAGATTCATCAACAGAAATTCTGTTTAAGCTAGGCCTGGGCTTTCAGAGTTCACAGATTTCTTTTTTTCTATTCTTTTTTTAATGTTGTAAGAAGGGTCAGTAGGTAAAATCTATGATTTATAATCAGAGTTTAATAGCAACTAGTACTTTGGCTAAGAGACACCTTAGGGAGAAGAAATGGTTACAGTCATTGAGCAGGGGTCACCAAGCCATCTTGCAGTAAACACCTAGCACATGACTAACATTACTGAAAGTTACTTAGTCATTTGTATCTGCTAGAAAGTGTTCTAAGACTTTCCCAGCTCAGAACAGAGAGTAAGTGGGTTGATACCTGCAGGGTGCAAAAAGCTTATAAAGGAAGAATAAGGGACTCCCTGGAAACACAAGTGAATTAGGTTAGGGAAAGGAAGCAATCAAAACCAAACATTTTCCACATTTAAGCCATCAGGCCCACTTCAGAGATATCTTGTACCAAAAATGTGTACAAGGCAGGGAAATTTCACTGATTTATTTTTATTATAGAAGTGTGTGTAGTTGGTATGTATTTCAAAATATTCTTTGAACATATGAGTCACTAATCGATTGGATTATCTAGAGAAATTTTCCAGATCGAAGTTCCTTGAATGAGAACATGTGTCTTTGCTTCAGATAATTTTTGGTATTTGTTTTTGCGAAGACTATAAGGATGAATGCTATAGAATACAAAAGTTAAACGTTTTAATTAGGGAAAAGGAAAATATGGTGAGAGTAAGTAGAGAAGATAGGAAAATTTCTTGGTAGGAAAATGTATGAAATTAGCATTCTAGATGAAATTTTAATGGACTTTCATATTAATATGCAACTTATTTTGCTCCCATTAGATTATTACTGTCTACTTTAGTAATCTCTTGCATTTTTCCTAAAATAACCCATATAGATTCAGTACTGAAAGTAATTAATATTGTTTGAGCATTTACTAGATAGCTATAAAATTTTTGTGTTTTCACACAAATTAGGGACAAAAATTCTGTCAATAGGGACCAGAGAGATAGCATGGAGTTAAGGCTTTTGCCTTGCATGCAGAAGGATGGTGGTTCAAATCCCGGTATCCCATATAGTCCCCCAGCCTGCCAGGGGCAATTTCTGAGCATCGAGCCAGGAGTAGCCCCAGAGCACTGTCAGGCATGACCCCAAAACAACAACAACAAAATAATCTGTCAACAGGCAAAGAACTTGCTGTCTTTTAGCCTCTTAATCTTGACCTCACACATTATACATTATGATACCTAAATTTAAACTTTCTTTAAATTAAATAGTATTTTGAGGGGGCTAAAGTAATAGTACAGTGGGTAGGAAGCTTGCACATAGCCAATAGAGATTTGCTACCCAGTATTCCCAGAGCCTCTCCAGGTGTGATCCCTGAATTCAGTCAGGAGTAAAATCTGAGCACTGCTGGGTGTAGCCTCAAAACAAATAAAGGTAAAGGTATTTCCTCAAATTCCAACGAGTAAGGTGCATTTTTTCCCTTTTCACAGTAGAAGTATTGAATGCTGTGAAAATGTGACTAAGTGGCTGAAGTAAATCTAACAGTAAATGCAAGAGCTAAATGCACACGTAGAATAATGTGCAGGGTTTTTGTGAGTTGTACTCAAATGATCTGTGCTTCTATAGTAAAAGATATCTTTTCTTTAGCATGAGACACTCAATATAAGACACTGAAAAGAAGAGATGAAGTGGTTTGAGGCTGCTATGACACCCTCTCCAAAACTTTCAGAGCATGAGCATGTGAGAACCAGCATTTTTTTCCCTTTAGATTTGAGTAGTCACACAAACAAATGAGTCCCGTATTTTAGTTCATCTGGGGAGAAACGTCCAGTTGTGTCTCAAAGCACAGCTGCAGAGATACTTGGTCATTAGCTTTTTTTGTTTTGTTTTGTTTTGGGGCCGCACCCAGTGATGCTCAGGGGTTACTCCTGGCTATGCGCTCAGAAGTCTCTCCTGGCTTGGGGGACCATATGGGAAACCGGGGATCGAACCGCGGTCCATCCTACGCTAGCGCTTGCAAGGCAGACACCTTACCTCCAGTGCCACCGCCCAGCCAGCTTTTCAAAAGGAGCAGAAATGAATGGAATCAGAAATGCAGGGTCCAGAACTGTTCCTGTCATTTTCTCAAGTCCTCTTTGTTTTGGGATCACATTTAACTGCCAAAGTTTCAGTGGCTTTGAAGGATAGTGTCCCAGGTAGTCTCTAAGGAGAGGAACTTAAGCTAACTCTGAACATTGACTCAGAACTAAGGCAAGGCACAAGCAGTGAAATAAGTCAGAGGGAAAGAGATAGACATAGAATAGTCTCACTCATCTATTGTTTTTAAGAAACATAAAAGACATTATTGTGATAATGCCCAAAGAAAATAGAGATGAGACTGGAAGGACTGGCTTATGATATGAAACTCACCACCAAGAGTGGTGAGAGTAATTAGAGAAATAAGTACACTAACAACTAACATGACAATATTAATGAGTGAGGGAAATAGAATACAGGTAGGGGGTGGAGGAGGAGTGAGATGGGGGTATTGGTGGTGGGAATGTTGCACTGGTTAAGGGGGAGTGTTCTTGTTATGACTGAAGCCCAACTACAAACATGTTTATAATCATGCTGTTAAATAAAAATATTATTAAAAATAATATATAATAGACCTGTTTTGGAGAAAAGTAAGTTTTTTCCACAAAGGACAAAAAGTAAATCTCAAATAAAATCTATGATGGGAATTTTAGAGAAGATTTTTACCTTTAGTTCAAACTGACTTGCTTGACACAATACTATCGCTCTAAGCCAAAGGCAGTAGAGTGTGGGCTGCCACAGTTTTTCATCTTTGGGATGAAAGTTCTGCTCTGTATGTTATTTTAAAAGTTCCCACACCATAGCCCGCCACATTTTCTATGGAAAGGAATTTTGTATTATAAATATTACATTCAAAGACTTTTCTGTAAAGTAAGTTATTTTCTTAATTTTGTCTTAATTCCTAAGTACACAATGTAGAGATAAACAGATCTAGCTTTTTTTGCTGTTTAAAATTCTGAAGTATTTATATATAAATCCAGGAGCACTGTAAGCCTTGATGCAGGGTAACACAGATCAGGTTACTCTGCCTTAAAGTGTGTTCTTTGCTCATAATTTCCTCTTTATTCAAGGTAAAAAAGAATCTTGCTACCACAGAATAGAATCAATTATAAGCCTTTTGAACCCACATGAGCTATAAGAAATTGCAAAAACCACCTCTGTTTTTTAAACAAGTTGAAGGAACTTTAACTTTTACAGGGTTTGGTTCTGCCCATTTCCTCATAGTGTTTATGCTCCATCGCTCTATTTAGATATTTCTTTCCAAATCCTTCAATTGCAGCTGTGCAAGTTGTTATTTCTTTCCACAATATCATCAGTTTCTTCTATATCACACTAAAAAAGCTACCTATTGCCAAATCCATTCTCCTCCTTTGTCTTTGTCTGTTGAAGAGTTAGAAATATTTGAAATATACAAGATGATTTAGATTGAAATTTTAAATAAATAGGACAGTTATCGGCACCTCTACCAAAATGACCCAATCTCAAACCCACAACCCCATTACTAATTGATTCTCTGAGAGCTCCTTTGTGCCTCTACTTTTGACTGGAATGAGTCTCAGAGCACAATTGTGATTGGTGATTAAGTCTGTATCTCCAGAGTCAGTATACAGGAAACACACATTTTTGGCTGCTGATTAATCTTATATTTCCAGATGCAATGCTGACTAATCTTCCTATTTTCAGATTTGAAGTTGAGTGAACTTAGAGAAGCATAAAGTGGGGAGGTAGTTGAAAAATTAGCAATAGACCCTTAATGAGAAATTTATCTAGCTTAACAGGATATTCATGTAGGAGGCTAAAGTACATCCTGAGAACATCTTGAAATCTTATGACTAACTCCACCAATGTGTCCATGTTTAGTGACCAAAGAGGAACACAACTGATTAAGAAAGTCATGGTTAACTAGTGGCCCTTTTCAGTTAATGTGTCTGTTCTGATAAAAGCTTAAATTCTTGTAGGGTTTAAAAGAGTTTTAAAAAGAGTTTTATGCTTACATTCTTATGTAGAATTATAGATATTGTTCCTGCAGTGTAAATTTTGTGCATCTTAGACTAGTAATATTTGGAGTAAAATTTTTCATTGTGAGAAATATCCTGTACATTTTAGATTGATTAGCATCTCACTAATGAAATGCTGCTAGCATTCCCTTCATCACATTATGCCAACCAAAATGCCCCATTTTGAATACTCTGAGTTTATTATCTTTTACTGTTTTAAACCTGTACTTTTAAGACTATAGAAGTCAGATTAGGGAGCAAATTTCATCTCCACCAAGAAAATAAACATGAATATTTTGGGGGGGGTCACACCTGGTAGAGCTAAGGAACTACTCCTGGCTCTATGTTCAGAAATCGCTCCCTGCAGACTCCGGGGACTATAATGGAATGCCAGGATTCGAACCACTGTCCTTCTACATGCAAGACAAATGCCCTACTGCTGTGCTATCTCTCCAGCCCCAACATAAGTATTTTTAGTGAACCACCTGCAGACCTTGTCATTGTCACTAGTCACTGTCATCTTGGAAAACAATCCTTTTTTTTTTACTAGATACAAAAAAATATCTAGATAAAGGTGATTCTTGCTACCTGACCTGTAAGTCAATATTTCTAAACTAAGGGTTAGTTTTGAATTTTATTTTTATGTGCAAAAATGTAAGTGCTCCCCAAACAACAAATAACCTTTGCAAATCATAAAAAGGAATAGATTTCTACTCCCATTTTTTGATGGGAGTAGTGTCATAATTTATAATATTATCAAATTTCAGGAATATAGTTTACAATTTATGTGGGTGTAGTAGATTCTATTTTATCCACCATCAAAATCCTACTGCCAGTTCATCACCTAAAGATCCCTGGATATATTCATCCTTCCCATCCCTTTTCACCCTGGGAGCCACTATAATGTTTATTATTACTAGGAATCATTTTTGTTGGATTTTTGCCTGTAGGTTTGTTTTCTTTATTTCATCATAAATAATTTGGATACTACCCAAAAGTTGGACTTTCTTCAATTGGGAAAACTACCCAAATAAAATGTCAAATAAATTAAAGAAAAAAAACAACAGAAATATAAAGCAATTTTTTATAAAGCAAAAAAAAAAAAAAAAGAGGATAGAATGGGAGGTGGTAAGTCTCTATATCAGTAATCACCCTAAATAGAAATGATCTGAAATCATCAATGAAAAGCATAGGTATGAATAGATAAACAATAAAGCAGGAGCTTTCATACTGTGTATACAAGACTGATATCAACTCAAAGACAAATAAAAGCTCAGATTGAATGGTTGGAACAAGCTTTCCTATTTAGTGATGCAGAGAAGAGGGAGGAAGTGTTTTGCACATCCTTATAAAATATATTTCAGTCAAAGAAGGTAACAAATCACAAAGATGTATATTAGATATTCAGTACTTAAAGGCCCATTATTATACCATATAAAAGATGAAATTGGGTTATTAGTGACAAAATGATCAAAACTTTCTTCGGGTGATTATTTATTAAAATGGAAATAAAAGATTATTCTCCAATTATTTAACTAATATGTATTCATAGATTACCCATTTTTAGCTAAATGGCTATATTAGGAAAAGGAGATATTGGGGCCTCGGAGATAGCATGGAGGTAAGGCGTTTTGCCTTTCATGCAAAAGGTCATCGGTTCGAATCCCGGTGCCCCATATGGTCCCCCGTGCCTGCCAGGAGCAATTTCTGAGCATGGAGCCAGGAGTAACCCCTGAGCACTGCCGGGTGTGACCCCCCCCCAAAAAAAAAGAAAAAAGAAAAGGAGATACTGAGCCACATAGGTGGTATGCAGGACTTACCCCTGTCTCTATTCTCATAGACCCTTCCTAGCAAAGTTCAGTGTTGACAATGCCAAGTATGGAATCAAGTTGCCCCATGCAAGGGTAGCAAATAGCCCTGTACTATCTCTTCAGCCTTAAAAGTCCATTTTTAACAGATATCAGAGTGGCAGTTTCTTTTTTTTAAGGAGACTAGAAAATTATATATTATTTTGAAAAAATTCCAACACCATATGTAAATTATAGAACAATAAATAACCATTTATGTATATACTTTTACTTTATTCCTTTATAATATCTTTATTTAATCACCATGATACCATGATTACAAATATAACATAATTTCAGTCAGTTTCTGCCCTCCTTTCAGGATCGTTAGATTGGGACACCTTGCTCCAGCCTTTCACCAAGAGCCTATGCTTGTCTTTGAGTCTAAAGAGACTCTTGTATTACACAGTGTTGAAATATCCAGCTTTGTTCTGTATTCACTCTGTTTCCTCTTCATTGATTTGTTCAGACCGTTCTATTTTTGGTGACTGTCTGTCCAGAAACTTTTCATTTTTGAATATTTTATATTTCTGTTGTTTCTTATTTATTTATTTATTTATTTCTATATATATTTTCCTTTGGCTAGTTGTCCTCATTGGGGATATTCTACTTTAAAAAAAAATTTTCCCAACCTCTCCCATTATATTTAAATTTGTTTTTGTTTTTGTTTTTCTGGTCACACCATTTATGCTCAAGGGTTACTCCTGGCTAAGCGCTCAGAAATTGCCTGTGGCTTGGGGGAACCATAGGGGGCTCCGGGGGATTGAACCGCAGTCCTTCCTTGGCTTGCGCTTGCAAGGCAGACACCTTACCTCTAGCTCCACCTCACCAGCCCCTACTTTTTAAATTTAAAAAAAAATTTAAATAATATTTTTATTTAAGCACCATGATAACAAGAGGAAACTTTTTGACTCTGTTCACAGATTGCTCTAACCTCAGCCCAATTTTGTCTTTTTCTCATACATATATGGTATGTGTTGATGGGAATTACGTTCTGGTTTCTTGCATTTCCATTAGTCACTTTAACCCAGGGCTCAATTTTGATGAGCTCCATTACTGTCCACTCTTTGCTCTAGGTGTTTGGAGGAAATAACCAGAAAACCCCACAGAACTCAGCCTTTATAAAGACATTGAAAAGTGAGAATAAAATAAAGAATAATGTGAAGAGATCTAGATAGAATAGTTCACTTAAAATATTGATGTAAGTGAAATGATTGTGATAAGGAGAAGAGTGAAATAATTGAATAAATACTTATAATCTTTTAGTTTGTAAAATAAAATGTAAAAAGGAATATGTCATATCAGTCATAGCACCAGGAGGAACTAGTAAAAGTAGTCTAACAATACTATATCGGTTTTTCATCTTTCAAAGATTTTAATTGTGTCAGTTATTAGTTGACTGAATGTTTATTTGAACAGCAGTGCAAGAGATCACTCACTTAGTAAAAAGCAGAATGAAAAGTGAATGAAATGGTCCTTATTATATTCAGTGCATTTATTGTTAGTATCTGCTGTCCGCATCGTTCTGAATTAGGGCTTCTTTTCATTGCCAATCTTAACTTTCTTCCTCTGACACAAGAGAGATCTGCTGTTCTCCCAGACTATTTTCTATCAATTACCTACTAGCCTAAGTTTATAGAAGAAGACTGAGCAGGGGCTTTGAGCATAAATGATAAACACTTGATAAATAAATTTTCCTGTGAATTGCTAAAATATTGTGCCTTTTTTATGTGTTGAATTACCAAATAAGAAGAAAGTTCATTGAGAATAAAACCACATCTACTTTGGGGTTAACCCCTCTGTCAACCATGGTTAGAACATCCAGTATATACTGTTCCTGCAAGTATTTATTTGTCTATGGAGGAAGCAGACAATGTGAAGTTAAAGGAAATTCCCTCAGGGGCCCAATTTCTTTTTTTTTTTTTTTTTTTTTTTTTGGTTTTTGGGTCACACCCGGCAGTGCTCAGGGGTTACTCCTGGCTCCATGCTCAGAAATTGCTCCTGGCAGGCACGGGGGACCATATGGGGCACCGGGATTCGAACCGATGACCTTTTGCATGAAAGGCAAACACCTTACCTCTATGCTATCTCCCGGGCCCCCCAATTTCTTAAATCTTTGATGCTTCTTCAACTCAGAAAAGTGTGGGATATACTTTTTCTTTACTTTTTTCTTTGAGGAGAAGACAAGCTTGACTCCATAATTTTAAATAACAAGTATATTTTTGCATAAGCCCTTGAGATATGCTGGTGTTAGAAGAAATTATAAGGCGGACTGACTAAACCAAATTCCCTGCCCTGATTCAAGTTTTTCTAATTTTATTAAAATAAAACTGTCATAAAATTCTGTGTGGGGATACCATGCACAGCATGTTGATTTGATACATTTTCAAGTAGTGGAATACCACCATTAAATCTACTACTTTTATCAGTCACATTTTTCCTTTTGTGTGCACGTGGTTAAGGATATTTATGGTTTACAGGCACCAGAATTGTGGCACAAATGGTAAGACATTTGCCTTGTGCACGCTAGCCTAGGAGGGACCGCGGTTAGATTTCCCAGCATCCCATATTGTCCCCCAAGTTAGACAAGTCAGAGTGCAGAGCCAAGAGTGGTCCTTGAGCGTCACTGGGTGTGCTACCCCCCCAAAAAAGAATACACTCTTAGCAGCATTCAGTCCATGATATAATGTTATCAGTGATATAATAACTAAAGTGTGCCTCCTTTATAAATAAATGCCCCCTCTTCATAAGCCTGATTTCTCAATGATAAACCTCAAGTCATGACCCGGCTTTAGATTCTTGACAAAGTCTTGAAGATAATTAATGAAATCAACATTATTGATGGCATTTTTGTTTGGGACATATGACCTCACGTCTATAACTTGAATATCAGCTAAGGAAGATAATCATATGTCCATCTGTTGCACTTTATAGCAATTGTTAAATAAAACTTCTTAGCAAATGAGTAGCCAAGGAAATAATTTTATTTGTATTTCTGTATATATATATATAAATATATATAAATGTAGATATATATGCACATATTTTAAAGTAATGTCTGTTGATTAGAATGATTGTGTGCTTATTAGATAATAATTATCACGGTTGTGAAATGGCCTTTAGAAATAAATTGTGCTTGGCTTGGTTAAAATAAAATCTGTTCAATCATTATGAGAACCCCTGAAGTTCAATGATAATATAGGAAATTGGATGCTACCTAGTACTGTGATAAGTATATATAAAATACTTTTTAGGTAGAATCTTCATCATCATTACCACTATTCAATTCCCTGTAGAACAAAATAATTTAAAGAAACATTGAGATAATGCATTGAAAAATGTCAAAATGTCTGCATGAGGCAGACCCAAGTTTAAATTCCAATACTGCAATATTGTTCCTCAAGTACTGCCAGGTCAACTCTGAGCAGAGTCAGGAATAGTTCCTAAGTAACTTGTCCTGTTGCTCAAAATAATTTAATAAAAGCAATCTGCAAATTTTAAAAGACTAGTGAAAATCCCGTTAGCTCTCAGATCATCAATAATCCTAAATTTATTTAGTAGTCAATGCCTATTTTGTAGAATCATAGATATAGAGTGACCATGGTGAAAAAAACAGATGTACTTTTTCTCCCAAATGGAGTCACAAACTGCCCTGCCCTTTTGTATGTAGGACTGATGGCACCTCTTTTCTTCTGCATCAAGGCAGAAGCCAACTTGGAACCCAATTAAACCTTTTAAAGTGGTTTCAAGGGTGCATGATCTTTATCCCACCTGTCTGAGGATGTAGGCACTAATTTCCTCATGCAGAACATTGTGTGTATGTTTGTGTGTGTGCATGTGTGTGTGTGCTTGTTTTTTTCACTTGAAAAAATTGCCCAAGAAAAAATACACCTTCTCCCCCAAAATAGGGATTGCTTCCTTCAACCCCATACTTCATCTTGAAGTAAAATGATTTCTTTCATTCATATCTTTGATTGGGGAACTGGAAAAATATTGATGAAGCTCTGTATGACGAGAAGACCAATAAACTTTGATTTTCCCATTTTATTACCTTAACTAATGGCCTGTGTGATCTCAGGCTAGTAAACTTCTCTGAAACATCTTTCATCAACTGAAAATAAATTTGGCTCATGTGATTGACTACTAAATTCTTTTTGAATTCTGAAGTTCCAAATATAAAATTTTACTTGCTAGAGATTTAAAATGATAATAATATAATTAATATAATATTATCTGATATGATATAATACAATATAATATTTTCCATATGATTAAATATGTTTATAATGAATATTATTAGAGATTATAATAGTTCACAAGCACTTGCATGCAGCCAAACTGGGCTCCAACCTTGTCATCCCATATGTTCCCCGAAGTACTACCAGGAAGAACCCTGAATACAGAACCAGGAGTAGCACCTGCACATTACCAGATGCAGCCCTAAAAAACACAACAAAAAAAAAAACACTACATAGTAAAAATAAATACAATGCCTGTCAAATTTCTATTTGCATTTTTCAGAATGTATATAATATTCAGTCTATAGATATAATTCATTTTATAGAATTAATATAAGATCAAAAAGTAAGATCATACATCATTCCATATAGTTTAAGCAATCTTAAGAGCAAAAAGCAAAAAAAAATAAGAACAAAAGTCTCGATCTCAAATTATATTGGGAAAATATAGTCATCCCAAAACTGTACTGTTAGAATAATAACATATATACTATTAGTGGAAATAAGAGTCCAGAATTTAATCCTTATGTATATGGCTGATAACTTGAGATAGAGGAGCAAAGAGCTGATGTACAGTGTCCAATGACAAACAAATAAAGAATTTGTTGTATATATAAGTATATATATATAAACTACATATGCTTATAGTCAATAGGCTACGTTGTAGCTATAAAAATGATATAATCTTGCAGTTTGTTGCAATATGTATGAAACTTCAGAGTATCACTTTAAACGAAGTCAGAGAAATAAGGATGACAAATATTGGATGATCTCACTTCTCTATGGTATACAGAAAAACAAAGCAAAAGAATAGATAATATCAAATCATTACAAATGGTTGGCATTTGATCACAAGACTGAGATTAACCAAAAATTTTGGGGTTGGGGGTAGTGAGAAGTAGGGATAATAAGCAGATTAGAGATGACAGGGAGAATAATACAGGGTTCTGGGCACTATGGTGATGGTGAATATTTCATGTAACAGTTTTATATATGAAATCCATACATGTTAATAGTATTATAATCACAATTCTAACCAACAATCAAAATTAAAAATTATATATAAATATTTTATATGTGTTTAAGAGACTTAAATGAAAATAATTTATATCATTACACTGAGAATTGATGACAATGGCAAACAAATAAAAGAATGACTTGTGTCCCTAAAAGCATATCATCATAGGGAGGATGGGCATTGTATGGAGGGGAAACTGAGACAGTGGGAGGGAAAAGTTGATACTTTGGTGGTATGTGTAATGATGCAACTTTTTAGGCAAGAATCCCTCAAATTATCAATATTGTAGATCATGGTGCCTAAAATAAAACATTTAAGTGTATTTACATAAAGAAATAGAAATATGAATTATCACAACACTAGCAAGCATCATGCTAGAGATAGATTTGGTATAGTGTTAAAAATCTGAAAAATGTATAATAATTCTAAGAGATACGATGATGATTCCTTTCGGATTAACTGGATTATAGCTTAAAACAATTCAGCAGGCAATAGAAAATTAAGTCAGTTATATTGCTATTATTGTTATATGTGTAGACAGTCTAATCATTTTTATAATGATAGTATGCAAGCACTATTTCTTGATAACTGCTGTCATTCTCTGCCCTCTAGTGTTAATCAAACACATTTAAGATCTAATCTTTTTACTATGTTTTTCCCAATCCCAATATACTTAGAATAAATTTGAGTATGCAAACCATCTCTGTTGAACATCTAGCTCTGTGTGGTGACATCTGAGTTCTGAAAAGCCCTGGCTGTGTTTCCTGCACACTCAGGCTATTTTTCAGCTTTAGTTTTGTTATTCCCTGGATCTCTGTCATTGGTACTAGTCACTTCTCCTGAAATTCTTTAGAGCCCATAATCTGGGTAATTGTTTGGGTAAATGTATTGCATGTAGACTAAAGAGAAAATCTATTATTTACAAATAAACTAAAAAATGACAAGGAAAATATTCATCATTGCATATTTACTGTTTACATAAATATTTTCTTTAATAAAACTTCAAATCAAAAGAAATTTCCAAATCAAGAGAAATTTCAAATTTTATGAAATACATAAGTTTCACCAAGTCTGAAAGGTATTTTCAAAACCAGTTCAAAATATTTAGGTAAACAGTAAATTGTAGTAAAACAGGCTTTATAATTGGCTTGGAAGGGGGATGAAGGACTCAGTCTTTAGGTTCTGGACCATGTGACTCTACAACCCCCATTAACCATCAGGTCTGGATGTTCATGAGAGAGGCGGGTAGAAATCTCACTCACATGCAGGCTTCAGGAAGTAACAGGCTTCAAGAGGTAACAGCTTTATTCATCCTAGCCACTACATGTGTGACCTCTATCATAACCATTTAAGCAGCTAGCCCTGAATCTTAACTCTCTCAGCCATCTTTCCTCTGACCTTCAAACTGGCAAAGATCCAACCAGGCAAGAGCCAAAGACTAAAAGATCCTCTCCTCTGGGTCAGAGCCCTTAAGTACCTTTCCAAGACCCCTCCCAGGAAATGGGCAGGGTCTGCAGGTAAAGTTACAGGTATCTCCGGTTCCCAAGACCAGGTAACTGGTCTCAGTTACCTGTTTTCCGGCGTGGAGCTACAGTAAATATTATTTTATATTGCCTTGTAATTGCATTGATTAATAACACTTGAATTATATATAAAGAAAGTGTATCTATAATAATTAAACATATATTATAGACATCTATTTGTGAATCTTTACTTCAGATGAATCCATGTATTTTGTTTATGTCTCCATTTAGTCATATAAAATTTCGAATATCATTGTTTTGGTTATTTTGTTAAACATCAAACCAAAATATTCAATAAAATACTAAATATTCTATTTAGAAATCAAATACAAATAAATAAGTAATAATTTATATCACTTTTATTTATAAAAGACTACATTCAAAGATACTAATTTGAGCTTAGCTTTAGTAATTTGTGCAACACTTAACAGTATTAAAATGAAGCTAAAACAAGTTTGAAATCACAGTAAACAGGAAATAAAAAATATTGATATGTTCTTGGATCTTCAGAGGTAAGTTACCAAAGTTCAAATTAACTCCTGGATGTAGTGATATGAAAAGGAATTCAGTCAGCATTTAGTAAAGATCTGTCCAAATCGCTAGTGGAAGGTATATCAGCACAGATAAATTCTGCTCTGGTAACTTTGATCAATCTTTCTTTAATCCCCTTTTCAGTTTTCTGTTTAAACTTATTTTTTCTTTGCATCCAAACTCTCTTCAATGGAACTGTAGCTTTTCTTTGGATTTCTGATATACTTGAGAATCAATTTTAACTATAATTCCTTAAGAGAGGAATTTTATTATTTTTATTTTTTGTTTTGTTTTCCTTTTTTAAATAAAATCTTTATTTAACGCTATGATTACAAGCATGATTATAGTTGGGTTTCTTCACCAGTGCAACCTTCCCACCACCAATGACCCCTCCCCTCACTTCCCCACCCCTGCCTGTATTCAAGACAGGCATTATACTTCTCTCACTCATTAAGATTGTCATGATAGATGTTAGTGCAGTTATTGCCCTAATTGCACTCACCACTCTTTGTGGTGAGCTTCTTATTGTAAGCCAGTCCTTCCAGTCCTCATCTCTATTGTCTCTGGGGATTATTACAATAATGTCCACAATTTTCCTTAAAACCCATAAATGAGTGAGCCTATTCTCTGTGTGTGTGTCTCTCCCTCTAACTTATTTCACTCAGTATAATAGATTCCATGTACATCCATGTATAGGAAAATTTCATGACTTTATATTTCCTGATGGATGCATAATATTCCATTGTGTATATGTATCACAGTTTCTTTAGCCATTCGTCTGATGAAGGGCATTTTGGTTGTTTCCAGAGTCTGACTATTGTAAATATGTATATTTACAATATATATGTTGTAATGAATATAGGTGTGACGAAGGGATTTTTGAATTGTAAAATTGTGTTCCTAGGGTATATCCCTAGCAGTGGTATAGCTGGATCATATGGGAGCTCAATTTTCTGCTTTTTTTGTTTTTTGTTTTTTATTTTTTGTTTTTGAGGATTCTCCATATTGTTTTCCATAAAGACTGGACTAGATGGCATTCCCACCAGCAGTGAATGAGAGTTCCTTTCTTTCCACATCCCTGCCAGCACTGATTGTTCTTGTTCTTCGTGATGTGAATCAATCTCTATGGTGTGAGATGATACCTCACATGATTAGCATCTCTCTGATGATTAGTGCAGTGGAGTATTTTTTCATGTGTCTTTTGGTCATTTGTATTTCTTCTTTTAGGAAGTGTCTGTTCATTTCTTCTCCCCATTTCTTGATGGGGTTAGAAGTTTTTTCTTGTTAAGTTCTGTCAGCACCTTGTCTATTTTTGATATTAGCCCTTTATCTGATGGGCATTGGGTAAATAGTTTCTTCCGTTCTGTGAGTGGCTTTTGTAACACTCCAGAATATTGAGACTAAAGGCATCTTCAAGGAGGAAACATCACTCTCCAAACAAGTAGAAGCAGAGATAAACAAAGGGGAATTTATTAAGCTGCAAAGCTTCTGCACTTCAAAGGAAATAGAGCCTAGGATACAAAAGGAATTTTTTGAACACTAATGATAATATTAGGTTTTATTTTTGCAGGGCGGGGGTTCTTACTCTGTGCTCCAGATCACTCCTGGTGGCTCTGGGAACTATACACAATGAGGGGGGTGAACTTGAATTGCAGTATAGAAGGCAAGTACTCTCTACTCATTGTACTATCTCCCCTGACCATTAACAATATTTTTTAATGAAGAATCTAGAACACCAAATAAAGTCTAGAGACAAAAACATATGTCTTGAAGTAAACAAGATGCACACGTTTGGGAAAATTTTAATCATAAGACTATAAAAAATAGGGGTCGAAGAGATAGCACAGTGGTAGGGCATTTTCCTCCAGTGCAGTTGACCCAGGAAGTACCTGGTTCAATTCCCAGCATCCCATATGGTCCCCGAGCCAACCAGGGGCGATTTCTGAGTGCAGAGTCAGGAGTAATCCCTGAGTGCTGCTGGGTGTGTCCCAGAAACCAATCAATAAATAAAGTTTAAAAAATATATAAAGACTAGAGGTGGGGATAAAAAGGAACATAAAGAATAACATAAAAATGTTAAAACACATATTAAAAAAAGAAACACCCATAACGAGTACCCTAGGACTAATTCTCATACTCTGAATGGGGATGATGGTCAGGCCTTCTTAATTGTAGTGTTTGTTTTGTTTCCAGGGATCATACATTATGGGGAGCTGAGAATCCTAAAGGTCAAGACACCAGAACCCAACTTGGCATGTGAGGTGGTTGTAGGATCTCACTGCTGCGAATAATAATTCCTACAAGGAGAAACTCAAATACTGAGTCATCTCCATATTAAAACATACTTTTACAGGGCTAGAATGGTAGTACAAGACGAAAGGCTCTTACATTGCACGGCTGACTAAGGTTCAATCACTGCATCCCATAATGTTCCACAAGCCTGCCTGATGTGATCTCTGAGCACAAGGCAGGTTTAAGCCCTGAGCATGATAACATATGACTCCAAAGTGAAACAAAGCAAAACAAACAAGCAAAAAAACCCATCAAAAACAAATAAACAAACAAAAAACACCGTTTAGACAAAAAAGGTTTATGCAATTGCATGTAAGATTTCATGTATTTCAGTTTGTACTTTAGAAAATTCAAGTTTTTGCCTACTGAGAAAATTGGAAAGGAGTAGTTTTTCTATCACACCACCCATTTATTTATTTATTTATTTATTTTTTGGTCACACCCAGCAGTGCTCAGGGGTTACTCCTGGCTGCATGCTCAGAAATTGCTCCTGGCAGGCACGGGGGACCATATGGGGCACCGGGATTCGAACCGATGACCTTTTGCATGAAAGGCAAACGCCTTACCTCCATGCTATCTCCCGGGCCCCATACCCATTTATTTTTAGTTCCACTAAGGAAGAGCTGTGTCTGTTTTTCTCCTTGGTGTACTTCAATTCTCAATACAGGCCTATAACAGAGTAGGCACTCATAAATCTGTGCTAAATGAATATGGAATAGATGAATATATTCCAAACATGTGTTATCCTTTTCTCCAGGCTATCCTTGACACTGATAGGTCAAATTTTATTCCCATTAACTACATAGCTGAGGAAACAGAAATCTAACAAAGTACTTCACTGAGGATTTGCTTTTCTTCCTAATAGTTTGAAATGCCTATTAGCCCAGCATTTCCAAAAATGTGTCTCATAGACGGTAAATTCCAAAATATGTTAATATTTATCATGTGGCAAAGAAATCTATTGAAAAATGTGTCAAAAGTAGTAAAATTTTTTTAAGTGGATTGGTTTATTCACCATAGGATAGGTTATATCAGTCTTGATTAAGCTAATATGCAGTGTGAAGCTGGATAAACTGTTTGGAGTTTCCTATAATTGACCATAATACCCTAAACGATATATTTGGGGGTAAAGTCAGTGCAAGCCGAATGCTTGAGCCATGAAAGGTCCTCTGCAGACTCTTAAAGCGTCTATGAATCACTAACTGATCTTGTTAAAATATAGATTTTGCTTCAGTCGAGTCTAAGATGAGGTCTTAAATTCTGTGATTCTAATGAGTTCTCAGGGGATACTTTACCATACCTTAACTAGAAATATCCTAGATCATACTGGAATCAAGAAGAAACAGTTGGCATAGAAGCTAAAGAGCACCAAAATGAAAGCACTGAAGCTTAGCTTACTCACCATCAGGTTCAACTGTTAAAACCATTTAAAATATGATGCTTGGAAGGTGTTTGGTAAAGTGTGTTAAAGTAGTTTTAACAGAGAAGGACTATTATTGTAAAACAGTAAATGGCAAGTTAATTGAAAATAAAAAATTTAAAGTAAAAAAAGACACAGGAATCATTCAATAGCTCCTGTAGCTTTGAATAAAAGCAGCTTCATTTTGTTATTCATTTTGTTATTAATATTTGTTATTATTAAAGCAGCTCCTGAAAATGAAGAAGAATGTCAGGCCTACCATTCATTTACCGGTAAATTAATCTATTTTCTCCCTCCACCTCATCAACTCAAATTCTATGGGCTAGGAATTTGTAAAAGCTCTTTTATTCATTACAGATGGAATAGAAAGATCAGAAATTGAATGGGATAAAGGTAAACTGATTTTTTTAAATAGAGCTTATCCGGGTGCCAGGTGAGGAAGTTACATTTCAAATATATCAATCAGCTTTTATAAAGCCTTCATAATCCCCTCAGTCTCATAAAGACTGTTTCTGATCGAGTTTTTATTCTATTAGGGAACTTTCCTTTGGCACCTGTGAGATTCACACAGCTGCTATCTCCACTACCTGCCCTAGCCTACAGTCTCTTCTCTCCCGGCAACTGCGTTTTAATGACCTTTGTGGGTCCTGAGGTTAATAAATATAGAGCTGGGATTAGGCTAATGGAGGTGTGATAAGATTCTCCGGCAACATTTCTAACAATAATTCATTTATATCATTTATGGCTTGACATCGTTTGTTAACTTATTTGAAACAAAAAGGTTCGTAACACATGACTTCCTGGTAGATCAAAACCTTATCAGGGCGAGGCAATCGTTTTATTTATTTTTGTATTTTTCCTTTGGAACTTTTATGTGTATTTTGTCAGTGTTTATATTTTTAGATTGATCTTTGCTAATCTTTTTTAGTTTAGACTCCTTAGTAATAACTTTTTAAATACAAATGAAATAAACTTGTCTTTTATGGGTATTTGATTATCTTTTTTTTGGTTTACATTATTTTATTTAGTTCCTTTCTTATAATTGCCTTTTTTTTAAGTTTTTGGCCACACCTGATAGTGTTCAGGGGTTACTCCTGGCTCTGTGCTCTGAAATCACAAGTTTGGGGCCATATGGGCTGCTGTTCCAGGTTGACTACAATCAAGGCAAATGCCCTATCAGTGCAAGGCAAATACCCTACCACATAGCTATCACTCCGGCCTCAATTCTTTCCTTTTTTTATTTTTTTCCTTTTTTGGTTGTTGGGCTACATCTCAGGGGTTACTCCTGGCTGTACTCTCATAAATTGTTCCTGACTTGGGGGACCATATAGGATGCCGTGGGAATTGTACTGAGGTTCATCCTAGATCAGCCACGAGCAAGGCATATACCATTGAGCAGCCATTCAGGCCCCTAGAAGATCATATTTTAAATATGACAAACTGTATACTTGAGTGAAATTGTTTCTGATAGACTTTTCTTTTTTAAAGGGTATTAACCTTACTCATTTTCTTTAAGTTCTGGCTGGTTATTATTTATTTGTTTTAAATTTAATTAAAGCATTTTCTTCAATTTGTTTTATTTGGGATGGGCACAACTTATTCCTGGCTTTCTGCTCAGATATTTGTCCTGGTTGACTCAAGTGGCCATATGTAGTGCCTGGGTTCAAACCCACGTCAGACGTGCAATCTTTTCGCTGTATTATCGTATCAGCCCCAACTGTAGTTGATTTTGTTTTTGTTTAATTTTGAGGCCATGCCCAGTCATACTTAGGGATTGCTCCTGGCTCTACTCTCATTCCTGACTGTACTCAGGAGACTGTATGGGTTGTCCAGGATCTAACCTGGGTTATCGCATGCAAGGCAAATGACTTAAACACTGTCCTATTGCTCTGGCCTAATAAAATACTTTTTTAATAATTTTATTTGAATAGAGTTGACTTACTTATAATACAAATAATTTCTTTACTAAATTCAATCCCCCATTTAAAATGCAAATATTTTCCTCTTTATTCTGTATGCTTTGGTCCAGTTGTCACCGTTCAATAGTGAAGATAGAATGTAGTCAACAGCATTGGCTTCGTCTTTTTTATGTAGTCAGAGGAAATTCACAAATGAGTTAGAAGTCTTTTCTCATGAATATCTGTGTCCTGAGCCATACACATCCATGCTTTAGCATTTCTCAACTTTTTGAGAGTTTGCTAATGAATGAAAATCCACAGGTTTCTAATGTATCAATGTTTGCATGTGGATATGCACAGTCTGTTAAAAAGTAAGTTTTAAAATGTCATAATTCAATTATCTGCATTCAAGCAGAATTTAGGAAACATTTTTTCTCTCATCCCTGTAGTTTTTTGCTCTTGTTTTGTTTTTCTAGGAACAATTTCATGGGTGTCAGTACTTTTCATTATGGAGAAAGATAAGATTCTTCTCCCCAACTCTGATCTTCTCTAAAAGAGTTTAAACACACACACACACACACACACACACACACACACACATACAAAAACACACCAAACATGCACAGTATTAGAAGAAATGAGTTAGTCTTTTGCTAACTTGTTTTTAAAATGCAGTGCAGATAAGTAAAATCTTGGGGACTCTATGGGTCGCAGCAGTGACTTGAAAATCTGCTGTCCAGAGTTGAGTCTAGAATAGAACAGAAAGGTTATGTTGAAATTGTATTTTAGCTTGTATTGCCTTATATTTTCTCCTTTGAATGTAATGTAGGCTGCTGAGTGATGAAGAAATCACTATTGTTTTAAATCAATGATACACACCTTGCATAATTTCAAAGTAACTGACACTTGTGTGAATAAAACTATGAATTAGACTGCTATTTTCCCATTTTATTTGTGTTATTTAAAATATACTGCTTGCTTTTATCTTGTTGCTTTTATCCTGTTGGTGTCCAATGCTACAGCCTATCAGAAACAATTTCACTCAAATATATAGCTCGTCATAGTTCACACTTAAAATATGATCTTCTAGGGCTGAAGATCTAGTATAGGGATTAAAGCATATTACCTACTTGGTTCAGTCCCTAATATGAAGTGTTTTTTTATTTTATTTTGAGCACAGACGTTTTCTGAGTCCTAAAGAAAGAACCACTGGCAAATATAGTTTTAGAGACAAAAAGCACTCACAAAATGCAACACAAAAAAATCAAAGAGGAAAAAAAAAAACCTAAAAGGCAAATCTAGGAAAATTATATAAATTAGAGTTGGAAAATTTAGCCACAATTATTTAATCAGTTACTAGCTTAATCTTGCTGCTACATTACTTATTTAAATTATAGCATTTGATATACATTAAATGTATAAAATATGAAGATAATGAGTTTAACTTTGTTGATGATATATAATAAAATTTCTTGCTACATGTAAAATAATAGGGAGAAGAAATTAACATATTTCCTCAAAAAGACACAGATGCTGTATAAGCATATGAAAAAAATAGGCTTTAATTATTTGGGAACTATCTTTTAATCAAGTGTAAATCAATATGAGGTAACAAAGTATGATAATACCTCATACTATTAAAATGGCCTATATTTAAGGGTTGGAAATAAAATTTGTAGGGTGTGATGAGCTTTCATTCACTTTTGGTGGGCCTGATACATAGGCCAGCCTCAGTGAAAAACAGTTTGGAGAGGTTTCAAATATGAATAGAACTTTCATATGAATAAGCACTTCTGCTACTTGACATCAATTCCAAGAATAAACAAAATGTACTAAAAAGATATCTTGCATACCAATGTCTATCATAGCACTATTCTCTATAATAGAAACTAGCTAGAAATAACACAAACACTTAACAGCAGTCAAGTGAATAAAGTAATCATAGATGTGCACAGTGGAATATTAGTCAGCTATCAGGAAAAATAAAGTCTGGAATTTTTTTAAAACTTGTAGTGAACTGTAGGTTATCATGTTAAGTAGAGGAAGAAGGCTAAGTGCTGAATGATCTCATCTGTTGGATTACTGATCCTACCTACCCTAATCAATAATTGTGCCCTACCCTAGGGTGTGACCTGGTAATAGTATATTGGATTATTCCTTACTTGGTATTCTGCTTCTACCCTAGGGTGGTACCTGATTCTTGTATATAAAAGCAAGGGTATGTAGAAGGCTAGGGCTTTTGGCTGGGACTTGTTCTGGGACTTTTGGGCTTCTAGCCGATATCTCCTGAAGTCTGACTGCCTGTGAGTTTTCTACCCGCCACTATCTGGAACCCTCAGACCCAGGAGCTGAATTGGGTGGCAGACACATGGTCCGAGTCATGGAGAAAGACCTCATCCTCCATCCCATCAGCTTCCAGCCCCATCAAAGGCTGATTTGCAAC
>PVKC010009164.1:0-27203 GCA_004027635.1 Crocidura indochinensis
TTTTTCAGGCCTGTTAGTTGACATGTTATTTCAGTTTGGAGTTTTGTGATTTCTGTCATCATATTTTCTTGATTCTTATTAGTGTTCTGTTCAAGTCGGTCCATGGTTTCTTTGAGTTCTTTCAGCATCTTCCATATTGCTTTTCTAAAGTCCTTATCTGAGAGATTGATTAGTTCGTTGGTCGTTGTCTGGTCATCAGTATTGTCATCCTCGTTCTCTATGTCTGACGCTGGCCTGCGTTGTTTGCCCATTGTCACACTTGTATTGTGTGTTTTTCTACGTGTTGCGGTAGTGTTCATTGTCTAGATGATGTGCGTAGCCACACTACTCTGGTTCCGCCCTTTCTGGGTGTGTCGATTTGCCTACAATGTAGTGGAGTCCTCCCTGGATGAGGCCTCTCAAAGGATCAATTCTTGGGCCTAGGCATACAGCAGGGAAGAGAGTCCAGAGAGAAATGTTGGGCTTCAGTTGTCCAGTACAGTCCTTAATGTGATTTTCTCTCTTCTTGTTGTGATGTTGTTCTTACTTTAGAAAGAGTGCACTTTTTTTTTTTGAGCCAAGATGGCTCACTCCCGCGAGTTCAGAGGACAGCAAACAAAAGATAAACACAAAGAGAAGACAAACTCACAGTTCTTTGCAGTTGGCCACCCTAGGCAGGCGTGGATTCGCAGAGGTTCCCAGCCTGATGTCACGAGTAGGGGAACCTTGCTTTTTCGAGTTGTTATATTTTCATGTTAACTTCTCTCCTGTTTATGGTGATCTCTTAGACTTCATAATCATAGTTATTCTCACTAACTATATAATCATTTCATTGATGTTGCCCATGGTTTTCTACCTCGAATTCTAAATATAGAAATTCTTGTGCTTTCATCGGAATGCTAAAAGCAGAGTGATGAACATTTACCAAAAGCCCCAAAGAGTGGGAGAATAGAGTTAGGCAAAGTTGTGGGGACACTGGAACAACTTACCAATCAACCAGCCTAAATGTTCATTCATATCAAGACAAGACAGCTGTGCAATAAAAGTCAACTGTGGAACTCAAATCTGAAGAGTCTTCATGCTTGCAGAATGGAATGAATTTTATAGTCTAAGATTTCCTCATTTGAGAGCATTACATGTTCTCAAAATTTATATATGCCATTCTCTCTTTCAAGGAATCCACCAAGCCGCTTATTTATGGTATAATGAAGAGAAGCCACCTGGAAGAAAGTCTGACCTTTAGAAGCAGAGAGCTCTAAATCAAAACAGCTTTTTAATTCCATTCATTCATTGATTCAGCCATTCATTCATTCAAAAATATTCATTAAGAGTCTTTGCTGTCCCAGGCACAGTGCCAAGAACTGGAGGATGATGGCAATGGTGAATTTTCTGTGTCCATCTGGATAATTTAGTAAGTTTTCTTAGCTCTATTTCACATTTATAAAGTAGAAGGGATATTACTTACCAGGTAGGTTATCATAAAGGTCAAAGAAGAATATAATTTCTGGCATATATCTTATTATATCAAGGATTATAATCTTAGTAGATATTCCATTTCATATTTAGTCTGAGTATTTTAGGTGAAGTTCACCTGTCTATAATAACTTGTAATGATGTTACTTCAAGATTCTCTATCCCACTAGCAGATTGCACTTAAGATAAGTCAAGTTCATTGTAATGGAGATTTCTGAAGCCAACTAAAGTTGCAAATGTTGCAGCTGTCATTGAATGTGGCTTTTTGTTTGTTTGTTTGTTTATAAAAGAGTTTAAATAACATGGAACTAGAATTCCCCAGGACTGTTGAGTCTTAGACTGAACCTATTTGCTTTTAACCTCTCTGGACAACACTTTATCTATGTTAACAACTTCGTTGCTCATTTTGCATAATCCCATAAAGATGATGTGTAATAAGTGATATGTTTATTTCAGTGCTTTGTATAATTTTTTCTACATCTTTAAAGTAACTAGAAATGTGTTTTTAAAGTATCTCTTTACATGTTAACTCATTTTTCTTAGTTTATGTAAAATTTCACACTTAGATTTTTATTCCGAATGAAAAGCCACGATGATAATGAATGCGATTTAAAAAAGACTGAGTTTAACAATTAAAGTTACAAACTGGAGCCACTGGAGAATTAGTGTTCACTTTGGAAAGTATTCTAATATATGCATATATATTTTAGTAGTATTTTAATAAATATTCTAATATATGTATATATATACTGGTACATATATATATATAGGGTTATCTTTGAATTAGTTTGGGCAATATCAGTAATAATTTGTAAATTCAACTATGGTTCAACTTGAAATATTCCTGCATGTTACTGTCAGAATGCAGGCTAATATCTAAATTATGTTTGACTACCCACCTCACTGTAATAGCCATGGGATTAAGCAGTCACACCTACACTTGCACAAAATACACCTGGATCTGTTCCACTCTGTTTAGTTTAAATTTTTGACTTGGAGTTTAGTTCTCAATGAAATTCAAAAAACTTCCATAGCTAGGAGATTTCATAAGGGTCAGATTCTGACATATCACCTTTCAGTGCACACATCTTTTCTAATTGCTATTTGTCAGTACTTGACCCTCTTTTAGATCAGCTACAGAAAGCTTCCTTGAGTGACATTTAAGATATTTTTTACTTTGGTTCAAAATTGTGCTCTGGGCTTACCCTATTCTGTGTACACAGCACTCTACATATGGGGCCCATATGTATTGGTAAAGATCAAACCTGGGTATGCTGTGTGCAAAGAAAGCACCCTAGCTGTGTATTATTACTCCACCCCCTAAACATTTTGAGTTGACTCTTGAAAATTGCTTAGATACTTAACCAAGTAAACAGGGAGTTTAAGGAGAAAACCTGCTTAAAAAAAGAGTATGAGTAGCAACCCGGAGTCCCGGTTTGAGTCTGGGAGCAAGTGGAGAAATAATGATATAAATGTTTGGAGACCAAGTGGTGAGGGGATCCTTCCCCATGTTGTAATGTTCCTGTCAGTGTAGGCAAGGGAAGGCAATTGATAAAAAGTGCTTTTATAAAAGCCCATTGGTTTTTTCTCTGGGCATTTATTCTATGATTTTTTTTCAGTGAGTCCCAGGAAGGACTATTTTGTTACCACGCAGAGGGAATTATGGTTTCTTTGCTAAAGATTGCACTCCTAGCTCAGCATGTTATTGCGTTAAAGGTTTGCAAAGACAAATTCCTGCCTAGGTAAGTCATGCTTAATGTGTTCCAACCATTAATTTGCTGTAATGCTTAACCATATGTATTATTTTTTTCTGAAGTGCTTGCTGTCTTCTTAGTGCGTGGAGCATTTATGAACTTATTAAAAAGTCATCACAGAAATATATAAACCAGGGTTGAAAAAACACTTGATCTCTAAAAGTATGTTACACTATGTAACTCAGGTAAAACCTGTTAGCCCTGAGGTTAGCTCCAGAGAGGAAGAGGATGTGGGTATAGTAGAGAGACAGGGCTAGATGAGGGGGATAGATTGATTCAGATACTGAGAGGTAGAACTTGATAATGGAGATAAACAAAAATAAGAAAGCTAGAAACTTCACACCACAACCCTGAATTCAAGATTTGAAGTGCTTAGCAGAGAAAATTGTCAGTGCTCATATTTGCTGGGATGCAGAAACTTCTTGGCAGGAGTCATCGTTGGAAGAGGGGGGAGTCAGCCACCAGGCGAGATCAAACATTAAGCCCCAAGATCTGGAGGCTCTAAGAGTGCCAAGGATGCAGAAATGTGAAATAAAATATTTCAGCAAAGGTTAGAGGTGGAGGACAGGAGCAGCTGGAGGCAGACTAAACGCAGGCAGGAGTGGCCAGTGGAATCCAGAAGAGTCCTCAGCTACTTGGCCTCCAGGACCCAGCAGGGAATGGCACTGCTCAATGCGCTCTTGTTGTTAATCATTTTTCTCATTTTCCCTAGTTGTTAACCCTGGGACCATACTAATCAACTCCTCGTTTCCCTGCCCGTGGCTTACATGGTTCCTTGGTTATTACATCTGAGTTTAATCATTGTCCAAACTGAGCTCCATGTCTTCCTAGCAATTTCACCCTGATTCAGTTTGTGTTTTGCCAGGAAATGTAGCTGTACAGAAATGGAAAGAATCTATTTAGAGCAGAGTGATGAAGGCGAAGCCCATCCATAAAAAGGAGATAGGACTCTGAAGTGATGAATGGGATCTTTGTTCCCCCTCACCCCAAAGACAGGGATGAAAAAATTTTCAGAAAATAATCAACAAAAATCAATGACTCATAACTGGCTGCATTTTTCTCTTATTACAGAAAAACACTGGAGAGATGACCTGGACAGCACTAAGTTGATGAAATCAAATGCATCAAAATGCAAACTAAGTAAGAATTCCTTGGAAGTCGTGTTTGACTTCTGCACTCATCTTTTTGGGCATGATGGCTTCCATTCTCCTAGGAATCCTTGGTATTTTAGGATCAGAGTATAGACCAAGGAGGCAGAATAAAGTCCATCATTGGTACCTCGATTATTAGGAGCTGTCAATGCTGTCTGACATCAATTGATACTGGAAGACATTAGATATTATTTACCACTTTACTCTCTAAGTTTGTCTAATTTGGAAATGACAGAGATAAAAATCAGCTCCTTAGAAACCATCTCTCAAAATCTTCAGGGTGTTTGTGAATATATATTGATACATTACTTTTTTCCCCACCAAAATGTTGTAAGATACTCTGATGCCCTGAGTTGTTACTCCAGAGAAGAGCTATTTTCCTTAATACATAAAAATATCTGTTTGCTATTTCCTGTCATTAAAAGAAAGAAATGACTGTATCTTCACTGTCATTTCCCATATCAGTAGCTATCATCTGCTTTTGCTCTCTAAAAACAAATCTTAGAATTGATTGGAAGATTGGGGCCCGGGAGATAGCATGGAGGTAAGGCATTTGCCTTTCATGCAAAAGGTCATTGGTTCGAATCCCGGTGCCCCATATGGTCCCCCGTGCCTGCCAGGAGCAATTTCTGAGCATGGAACCAGGAGTAACCCCTGAGCACTGCCAGGTGTGACCCAAAAACCAAAAAAATAAATAAATAAATAAAAAATAAAAAAAATAAAAAAGAATTGATTGGGAGATATAGTTTCCCCAATTTTCCCCTCACTATTCTCTTCTGAGTCCATCCAAACTTTGTATTTCAATATTTCAATAGGCTTTGTCTTTCAATATTCCAATATTCCAAGATAGCTCACCAAGACCGCTGTTAGAGAAATCAAATAATTGGTAACTTTCTAGTTCTCAGTCTATTGATCTTAGAATATACATCTTACACAATTAGAGACCTTTACTGAGCAGTTATTGGATATTTTTCTTCTTTTTTCAGAATAAATATGAGTCTTTGTTTTCTTTCTTTCTAACAGGTAGTTTCTTCTCCAACTTCATTGACAGTTCCCTAATTTTTTTTAACTTCGGTTTACATATCTCTTCCCCTTCCTCTTCTGTTGTTGTTGCTATACAGGTTCACATACACAATGATTTTGGTATTACATACTAGAGGTTGATCTCTGGATTCCTATGACATTACTACACATGTGATAATTGTGGGTTGTAGTTTTGGCCACAGCATTTGCACATCATTAGTTGGCATGCTTGCTCAGGGTTGCATACTTTAGTTGCTGTGTTTAGAGACACGTATATATCTAAGATGTTAACAATTATATTGTGTTTCCAAACTACAGAACTATGAGAAAAACACTTGACACATGTGGAATGTGTTGGAATTCCCTTGTTACACTGTTCCTAAATCACCTATAGAGCAAGTTTTCCAGGGGACCCCATAGAGAAACTGCTTCAGGGATTCTTGAGGCAAAAGTTTTGAAGACACTATCCAAGGATGGGGGAGGGACAGCACAAAGAGAGGCAACATATCTTCATATTTAGTAGTTACTCTCAGGCTTAACTCCAGACCATGCATCCTCATGCGTGGTTAAGGGAGATGACCTATCAACCTTACAGGCCACTTTTATTGCCCACTGTTTTTCTCCCAAGACATTCCTAAGCCCTAAAGCTTATGTTTATCTTCTCCCTGGTGTTTCACTTCCCTCTGACTATTTTTGTGGTATGCTGTTGGGCATGCTACCCTGCATGTATCCTAGTTCCTCTTGGCCTCTATAAGCATTGTTAGAATGAAATAAAGTGTCTAAGGTAATCAGCCTAGGACCCATTCTTTCCCAGTCATCAACTGAGAAAGCCTCCTAGATCCAAACACCTCAGGAGCATGCTAGTTGATTCTCTCTGGCCAACTGGTTTGATAGAGATAGTACCATAGTCTGAACTCATGGTGTCATGCTGGTTAGGCAGATTGTTTTGTCCTCTGATTCAGCCCTTGCATTCTTTCTCTGACATTTTAATGTAGTCCTTTATAACACTCATTTATTTCTTAAAATGTTTGTTTTGGGGATACACCAGGAGGATCTTTTGGCTCTGTGATTAGAAATGACTTTTGGCAGGGCACAATGGTCCATGTATGGTGCCAGGAGTCAAACCCAAGTCAGCTTCATGCAAAGCAGGACATTGCACATTGTACAATTTCTCTATGGTCTATACCACTCATTTATTTATTTCCTTATAATATGATTTTGTTGAACAAAAAGTAGAACTTCCAAACCCAGGCCTCCTCCATGTGATTCATACTTACAGATGTGAATCCTCAACTGAATATAGTCTCTAGCTCTTGATGATATCTTTGATTCTGTTTTCTTTCCAAGTCTCATCTACCTTAACAGAAGCAAACCTTTTTGACTTTATTTTTGAAAGATATATAGGATTGGAGAACTTTTTAGTTACTGTATGTTGGCTCTCAGATCAAAACTGCTATTCTGGGCTGGGAGATTGTAATACACTTTCTCCTTTGAATAGCAGGTAACAGTTTTGTCTAAGTGGCATTAGAGCCAATGAAGTTTGGAGCCGTACATTATTAATTGAGGTGCCTATTTTATGTTCTGAAATGGTGTTGAAAAGTTAGTAGGTGTACTCCCCAGGAGTGATAAAAATATTTATGTTCCTTAGCCACCTGTTCTTTCAAGTTCATTTCCACTTTCTGAGTATCCTCTGTGTTCTAGAAAGCCAGATACTTTGCTCACTATATCATGAGCTCATTTGTCCTCTGATCTGTTTGGGTTGGAACATAAGGAAACATGGGTTGGATATCAGAGATCAATAAAAAGATAGTTGTAGTTTTATTTATCTGCACCCTCTATACTCACCAAACACCAGGAGTTGAGAGTATTGACTTCATAGCACCATGTCTGTTTGTCTTTAGGATATAATTTCAGCTATGACTGAGTTTTGGAAATACCCTTAGCTCTCCTTGCTCTTCATTGCACATTCCTGACTGGTGCAGCACTTCCTGTTAGTGTGTGACCTTGACTGAAGCTATTTAAATTATCCTTTCATTAGTTCAATGTGTCCGCTCTATCCTTCTGAGAATATTCCTGACAAAAGTAGAACTATTCTAAAAATATTAAATCAATGACATATTATGAAAATAAATATTAAATCAATGACATGTTATGAAAATAAACTATTATGAGCATGCTGCTCATAAAAGTTTAGAGTCTATAAAAATATAGTTGGATGAAAAGTATGATTTCTAACTGCAGTGATACTATAACCATAATTTTGGTGCATTGTAAAAAACGGTGTGATACTTTTAATTCTATTTTATTTTCATCTATAATTTTAGTCTCGTTATATTTTGAAGCACAAAATACAAGATATTATAAAATATAAAAATAAAATACAAAATTTAATATAAAATGCAGTAAATATTTTGAAATATAGAACAGCAAATTAAATATTTATTCACTTAAATTAAACTTAGAAAAATGTTTGTAATTTCTTTTTTAACGTAAACACCATGATTTACAAGTTCATAATACAATTGTGTTGGGCATTCACCAATCCTACCACCAGTTTGACCTTCCTTCCACCATTGTTTCCATTATCTTACCCACCTCCCAAGCCTGTTCCCTTGGCAGAATCTGCAGGATCAAAATACTTTATTTTATATTGCTTGTTACAATGAATTGGTAAGTGGAATTATCAAAATATAGTTCAGTAAAAGACGGTTTGTGAAATTTGTTACATCTCACAATGGGGTTATTAAAGTCATTGTCTGAGGATTTACTGAGCTATTTGTTGCTAGTGGAACCTTCTGTGTTGTTTTGCTTATTGAGCTTCATTGGCTTCTATGCTACTTTCCCATCTAATTTGCTGTGTTCCAACTGGGCCATGAGTAGTGTGGAATTTGAAGATGTTAATTAGCCACTTATGTTGCCTTGTGCTCTTGGAGCCCTAGTATCTGTGTACCTTGCAATTTCATTGGTTTGGTGTCTCTTTAGAGCTGAAGCAGTGAAGTTGGGACATCGATGGTTGGTTACTATGAGGTGTGAGTACAGTACATCCGCTGGAATTTTTGGCAGGGTTGGAACTTGGCCCTTCTCAATCCTGAGAGATCCCCAGAGTTTTAGCCCAAAGACCTCTGTACCTGTGAATTTCACTAGCTTGGCTTATATCTTTCCTGAAATTAGTCATGTAACTGTGAAGATAGACCATTTGCATAGTAGCATCTGTGGGATGTGGGTATCAGTATTTTTTTCTTTCTTTTTGTTTTTTTTTGGGGAGTGGGGGGCATACCCATTTGATGCTCAGGGGTTACTCCTGGCTAAGTGCTCAGAAATTGCCCCTGGCTTGGGGGGACCATATGGGACGCCGGGGGATCGAACAGCGGTCCTTCCTTGGCTAGCGCTTGCAAGGCAGACACCTTACCTCTAGCGCCACCTCACCAGCCCCTGTATTTTTTCATATCTTTCTTGGAATGTAATATAGTCTCTGCATTATGTCAGTCAATTATTTGAAAGCACAGTGAACGGATTCATGATTCCCAAGACAATCAATCATGATTCCCAAGACAAAGAAAAATGGAGAGAAGTTGAGTTGATAAAAACCTGGTTTCTTCATACTTTAAATTCTCTTAATGTAATAAAATTTTACTTTAGTCCACGAAATTGACATTTAACACTCTTTTAATCTATTTTTTTGTTTTTGAAGGACCAATTTTGACTTGTTTACACTCTTAAAATTCATATATATTTTTATTAATTTAATTATTTTTCTCTTTCTCTTAAATTATTTCGGTTTATCTTATTATCTTGACCTTTCATCTTAAAAATAAATTTTAGAACATTAGTTTTTGTTCCATTTTGTTTTAGAATATTATAAGCTTTTCCCTCATTATCCTAATGCATCTATAAATTTGGAATTACTGTTTTGAAAAACTAGTACTCCAGTAGGTGAGCATCTGTATGGGAGAAAATAAACTTGGACCTTATTTCAACTGAATAGACCTTAGGCAGAAAAATGAAATATAGCCAGAATAAAACAAGACAATTATTTGGTAAAAATAATACAGTAATAATAATGCAATAATATCTTACTTATAAATAGATAATAAAAGAAAAAATTGTAAGTGGTCCTCATAAAACTTTTAAAAAATTTATGTCAAGGGAATAGAAGGATAGTAAAAGGGTAGGCTTCTTGCTTTGTGCACAGCTGACTTGAGTTCGAGCCTTGGCATCCCATATGGTCTCTTAAGTTCACAAAGAGTAAATCCTGAATTTAGTGCCAGGATGATCACATTCAGATCAAAACAAACAAACAAAACAAACAAAAACAAACAAACAAACAAAAATTCTCAAGCAACACACAGACAATGGTGAAAAATCTTGAACACTTTGGTGTTGGTATAATACAATAATTTTTACATCAAAATGATAAATATGCATATACTTGTAACCATGTTCCCTAAACTATGCAAATATAATAATTACATATTCTCTCTCAGGTCAGAAAGATGACTAAAAGGGTTATATTACCAGCCTTGCATATACTAGACCTCAAATTTGATGTCAGAGGCCAGAAGATAGTACAAAAATTTGGGCAAATACCTGCATGCATGGGCTTCAAGTCCAATCTTGAACATAATATGATCCCTAAAATATGACTGGGTGTAGCCTCTAAGATCTTGAGCTCCATCAGAATGACCCAGGCAACCCCCAGCATTGCAGAGCCTGAGCAGCAGAGCTTTTTCAGGTTTCTGCATTAAATCTTGACCCATGATGTCCAAGAATGAAGGTGAGGCCCTCAGGCTTGATTATCTTTCAGGTGATTTCCTATACCAAAACTACTATTCATTTTACCTTTATGGTTTCCACAACCACCAGGTATCGGTCTGGTAGCCATTTTGCTCTCATATAGTATTTGCCGGCATATAAGACAACTTTTGAAACAAAAAAAAAAGTCAACAGAAAATCAGGGGTCGTCTTATATGCCGAATATATCCCGAAAAATGTTTCAATATGCCGCTAAACGAAAATTGTCTGAATATTGCCACAAAACGAATTTTCCAACTCGATCCTGCACCAATCACTGCAAGGCTGCTCGGACTGCCTCTCTAACTCGGCCAATCCAAGCAGGCTTTTGATGCATGCACATTAAACAATGTTCTGTACCCGAATTTACACTGTCAAAAGCCTTCGCAGATTGGCCAGAGTCAGAGAGGACGTCTATTACAGTATACCCTTTGAACCTTTGCTTGTTGTGATTGGCTCACTGTGGTACATACAGTTGCAGCACAGGAACGTTCTGTCTGATACAGCGAATATAGGCCTAAACCTATGTTTTAACTGCAAAATTAGGGGGTCGTCTTATATACTCAGTCGTTTTATATGCCGACAAATATGGCAATTACTGGTTTGAGCAGCATTACATCAACAGACCCTAGCCGTGAACCACCAAGATTCCATAATTGCCTGGGCATGCATGACTAAGAGTAACCCACAAGTTTTCTGAGTACTGTTTGTAAGATCTTCCTTGCCAAATTTGTTTTAAATCAAGAAAATGAAAAAAAAGATCTATAGACTAAGATATTTGCCAATTGTACATCAACTGATCCAGGACATGATTTTATAATTAACTCTTAAAATTTTAATCATACAAATACAACCCAAACTGTGAGAGATTCAAACCAGCATTTTATCAGAGAAGAAAAGAAAATGGCCAATAAGTGCTTGAAAAGATGCTCAAGGCCATCAATAATCAGATAAAGTTCAAATCAGAATATAATGTCAGCCTGCACCTGTGAAAAGACAGGTCAAATGACAAGATTAGGTGATTACAGGAATTTGAGCAATTGGAACTCTCATAGACTATAGATGAAATGCAAATGTCACAGCTCTTCTGGAAAGCACTTTGCCAAATTCTTGTAAAGTTAAACATGCATTTACCACAGATGGGCAAAACCATGTTCTATCAGCTTTATTAACCAGCAACAAGCTAGTAAAAACTGAAATATCCATTAAATAGTGGTTGTATAAACAAACTGTAGCGCATGCATAATGAATATATCTCAGCAATAAAACTGTATACAGCAGCATGGATGAATTCCAAAAATACATTGCATGAATAAAATTCAATATGAATTTTTATATTCTGTATAATTACTCTTATAAAAAATGTCAAAACCAAAACTTAAGTAACAAATAGGATCAATAGTTTCTTGAGTTGTTATTAGGACACTTTTTCAATGATGGTGGTTTTCTTTATTTTATTATGGGGATTGTAGATGTATATATAAATAGAACTCATTAACGGGTAAATATAAAATGGGTGAATTTTATTAGAGGTAAATTTTACCTTAATAAAACTAGGTGCAAAGTTATTGTCCATTCAAATTCACTATTTCCTGGGAAGTAATATTTTGAAAGGCATTATTTACTTTATTTGAGTTTTATTTTTTGAAATAAAGTTTTAGCTAGTATTCTCTAATGAAATTTAAAAATATCTTTTATATTGATTTCTCAGTTTTTTGAATATTGTTTATCAGTATCTTATTTTCTTGACTTCCTGATAACTTTTAACCATCTTTTTTTCTTAAGAAGTTATATAGTGTTTTCAAGGAACTTATTTGATACCATTGCAACTCTTTTTACTTTTATAGTTATTTTAATTTATTTTAGTTTATTGAAATTTGCTTATTGACTTGCTCTTTACTATTTAAAGAAATGGCTTTATTTCAACTTCCAGAAACAATGAGCTTATTCCTATAGCACAAAATCTTTGAGCTCCGTTGACATAAATCGCTTTTTCAGTGTTAAATTATCTCAAGGTTTTACCCCCCTCTTTTCAATATTATATACAGGAATCATCCATTCATTTAGTCAACAGATATTTATTTTTTAAAATTCTGGGTAGGTTTATCTTTCTACTGATCCATTAATTTCACAGATCAATAAGCTATTATCTTATTTGAGAAAATTAAAGGACTTTTATTACCATTATCATGACAGATTATCAAAATTTTGCTTGAATAATTCCACTCTTACTGTTAATAACTGACTCTAGTGCCAGGTCATTATATTTTGTCAATGCTATCTTGCTCTTCCTCTATGAGTTAAAGATAAGCAGTGGGAATCCCCTCAAACATAATCTTCTCTGGTTCTTGTTTTCTAGAACTTTCTACTGTTACATGCCTCAGGGACTGGAATTTTAGGTTCCTTTTTCTTTAGGACACTGTTTTATGAATGAGGTCCTTGTAATGTTGGGCTTGAATTTTAGTTATTTTTTCAAAAGCAGGAGCTTGAGAGCTAGTACAGTAGACCAAGTACTTGTTTTTGCATGTGGTCTACCAGGGTTCAAGTCCCAGCACTGCATATGTCCCACAAGCAAAACAGGGGTGATTCCTGAAGACATAATCAAGAATAAATCCTGAGCATTACTAAGTGTTAACTTCAAACAAACCAAAAAAAAATAATAAATCAAGAACAGAAAAATAAAACTCCAATAATGATTGTTGACAAAAAATGTTCTCAAAGCAAATAAAGGTCTAATTTGTCTTTTGACTTTACAGAAAATACTATTCCTTGGAATAATTTTTGGACATTTTGAAGCAAAACCTCCTGATGAAGGTTCAGCTAAAACTTATTTCCATGTGAGATTCTTCTTTGCACTCAGTTAAAGCAGATTTTTTTCTTCTTTCAGTGTCTACCTCTAGCTCCTCTTTTGCAGCATCTTTTCTCTGTGTAATTTGTTGTCATGTTAGCTACAATGAAAAGACTTGCTTCTGACTATAAAAGGTCAAAAGTCAGAAAATGGCCTTTTTCCAAAGTCAACATTGGGTGATGGTCAAATGGCTTCACTTACCTAATAGCACTGTCCTGCGAGAGTGCTGAGCATTGATGATATCTCTGTAAATTCATGCCATTCATGGTAGCTACAGGTAGTGGCACCTAGACAGAGCCATGGATTCTCTTGTTTATCAGGTGCCTCTCATGTATATCCATACTACTCCTGTATGGTGTATATGTTTCTAACTTTGGTTCCTGTCCATTTTCTAAGACTGGTGATTTGTTTATGTGTTGGGATTCTATGCCACCTAGTACTTTCCTATAAAAATATCAATTTCTATTATTTGATACTAAGAATCTGAAACTGTTGGGAGAAGAATCTTAATTTTTTTTCTCCCTGTTTGTTTAGCATATGGCTAGTAAGTGTTCACTGAAGGAATGATCTAGATTGGCCTAGATATATTTCCTGTGGAACTCTATGGCAAATTAGGCAAGAATTTTTCATAATACAAACAGTATGGATTAAAGTTTAGGATGTGAATATTTGGGCCACACTTTGGTAAATTTTTCTCCTTATGTTTTCTTTTTGTTCACCTCTAATCATAGGCTCTTCACAGTCAAAGTCTATGAAATTTAGCCTGCTGGTTAAACTTTTTTTTAATTTTTATCTTTAAGCTCTCACCAAATTGCCATGCTGTTGAACAGGCTAACTCAAGCCTGACAAAATTCTGCAAACACTTGAAATCACTGACAGATTAAAATATGGGAGGGGCACAGCTGAGCAGATTGCTCATGCCTCTTGCTGTGTGACCTGCAGGGCTGGCTTTGCTCTTGTAAGTACTAGGCACCCTGGCACAGGGAAGAGAGGGTGGCATGAGGCAGTTACTACTTGTAATAGTTTTACTAGGTTCTGAGCTTGCCAAGGAACTGGCAGAGATGATTTGAGCTACCAAAGGCTAGAACAGAAATGCTGTGGGAGCTTGGCTCTGTCTCTCCTATGAGCAGATACTCTGTGAACATCAATCCCTTTGGACCTGAAAAATGGCCTAAGGTTGTTTGTTGATTCTGTTGTTCTGCTACTACACAGGGTCCCTCCCACTAGCAGGACTCATGGGGGAAGGGACCTAATATGACACCCTCTATGGGGCACTCACCCTGTGACAGCAAGTGATGTGTTTTCTAATGGATCCCTGATGGTTGCGGTCATGCCTGCTTGCACCAGGCATGCTTAATTATCCTTTACTATATTGAGACATATTAGTGCATAATTCTCTAGGGCCTAAGAATAATAGCACGAGGGCCAGCTAATGTCCTTTGAGCATTGAGTAGTGACCTCCGCATGAGCTTTACAACCTTGCTTGCTGGCCTTCCCCATATCCACAGGGAGTTTTGTTCCAGGTTCTGAAAATTAGATAAAGTGTATTTATCAATCACCAGGCTTTGAAGAAGAGGCAGTTGCTCAGGGACATGTCAATCTCATGTCATGACTGACCTTTTGTGGTAGTTTCTCTTGTAAGTGATATTTTTCCTTTCCCTGATTGCATAGCAAAGCAAGAGGTTCCCAAGCAAGTGGGTAAATAGTGAGCCATGTGGTCCTTTTGGGGTTCCAACTCCTCTCAAAGCAGCATCTGCAGAAAGGCAGAAAGTAAGGGTTAGAAGAACTGGAGTGGAACTTCTTAGATGTTTTTGGGTGACTGGAAACAAGGATTCCAAGTGATTTCTCCATGATATAACCTTAAAAGCTGCTCTAGACTTCATTCCAAAAACCTACTTCCTCTCAATTTATCACAAATTGCTTAAAAAGGGATGAACCCAGCTGAAGCCTTTTGCCCTGAAGCCTCAACCTATAGCTTGCATTTCAAAAGTAGAACAAAGGGGCATTTGTTCTCTTTCCAGAGTAGCTACAGGGCATTGCAAGAACAGTTGCAGACCAAATTATGTTGATTTGATTTAGGAGAAGATCAATGGTATGTTTTTCCAGAGAGGAGGAGCACCCTTCACTCCTTACACACCCTCCCAATTCCCTTTGGAAATAGACCGCCCATGAGCACGTAGTCCCTTGTACTTATTAGCAATACTTCCAGTCATGCCCATTAAATAAATTATTCTGTGGTCAACATGAAGTACCAACTGGAATGAAACAACTGCCACAAAAATCAAAAGAGAACAGTCTTTTTTGTGATCATTAAGACAATGTTAAAAAGGGAGAAATCAATGCTATTGACCCAACTTTGATACTTTCTTCTTTAGTTTAGGGTTGTCACCACAAATCTCAGTTACTGAACTCAATACATGTTACAGAGACTCCCTAAGCACCATGATTAATAATCCTCTTCTAAATTGAGGCATCTTAGTGTATTATTCCCAGTGCTTAAGAATGTACCATGAGAGCTAGCTAGTATTCTCTGCACCACAGGGGAGTGATGTTAGCTTGAGTCCCTTGGACTTTGATCACAATTGCTTTTTATTTTATTTGTGTTGAATTACAAGTAAACTTTGATGATAGTGTTATGGGCTCTTATTCTTTGTTTACACCCTTGGTAGGTGTCATGAAAAAAATTTCTGTCTATGAGAATAACTTAAAAGGACAAAGGATGTCATTGTCCCTGAGTTTAATACCTGACACTGTATAGCTCCCTGGGTATGGGTCCATGATGGATCCATGAACTACTGGGTATCAGCAGTACCAATCTGAGAATCCGTTCATCAGAGGATGTTTCCTAATGGTATTCAGGGGACATATGTTCCAAGGAATTAAGTCGAGACTTCTTATATGTGAAGCATGTGCCCAGTTAACTGAATTAATTTTGATCCTCTTTATGGATGTTTTATTTCTTATTTGCTTGATTTTTGGGAGGTTGCACCAAACAGTAATCACTTTTGACTAACAAATCACTACCAGTGGGCTCAGAAAATCATATGGGATGTCAAGGACAAAACTTGGGTTGATAAGGCAAGTGCCTTATCCTCTATACTATTTCTCTGAGCCTCCATGAATATTTTAGACTAAAATTTAAAGAAGCTAACTCATAATTGTTATCATCACCACCACTAAGGATAATAGTAGTGACTACTATTTTATGCAATTATAATGAAATGATTTTTCCAAGATTATGTGCAAGTAGTTGAGTATGAAAGGTAGGTTATATTCCCAAGATTTGTTCTTTGGTCTACCTAGTGATTAGTATATTAATAAAATTAGTACATTAATGAAAGATTCTGATTTTAGACAGGAAGCACAAAAGTTGGAAAGCAAACCCTGGGTACATTGAAAAAGGAATTCTTGTACTTTCAGTTCTTTATCCTCCAGATTTAGACTTAGAGAACAGGATGATAGATTTTTGATTATAGTTCTCTATCATAAGTAGAATGGGATCCAGGCAACCTATATCCTATATATTGATTATTAGGTGTGTGTGTATTTAATGGAGGCTTTATATCTTCTTTGTTTCCCTCTTCTTACTGCTTTCCTCTACACCCTTTTCTTTTCTATTTTTTTCTCTATGCGTCTTTTAGAATTTGAAATTCTCAAACAATATGCATTCTGTACATTGTATATACTGTCTTAAAATTGCATAATAAGCTTACTTTTAAAATATTGACTCCACAATGTTTTAAACCAAAGTGTTTCTTCTTGAATCTAGTATAATTTTAGATACAATTTCAGAAAGACTCATGGAAAAAATGGTAATTCAGGTATGGAGTATATGTCTATAGTTTATATATAACCCTCTGAGATCTGTCTTACAACACTTGGAAGTGTCCCTTTGAAGTCTAGATCTTAATTATAATAATAATAGAAAAAATAAAAAGATTTTTTTTGTATTACTGATAAGGGAACAAAACTTCAGAGTGGATGATTGTCATTCAGGTATAAGAAAAGTGAGCCAAAACCAAAGTGGCAATGGGGTCAATGTTAGTCTGATGACATGGCTCTTAGTATATAGTAATTAATAACCTTTCTGAATTTAGAGAAGAATATCCTTCCTCTCCTCATTATCTGATAACTTTATATCATATGTGCAATGCATATACATGTAAGCTATGTAGAATAGGTCCCTTTTATGGTTAGCATGACCAAGGCAATGACTGAAATGCTACCACACAGGGAATCCTATTTTTATGGGATTTTAGACCTTTGTTTCTTAAAGACCAAAGCTCCGCTTCCATGACAGTATTTCTTGGCAAGCTAAAGACATCATTTTTGTCATGTTTTCCTGCTCACAGCTGGTAATCAGTACATGTTTACTAAATTGAATAGAAGGTTCCAAATTGAGTGCACTGTGCCCGGTGCTTTTGCTTTCTGAAGTGCTTGTATATCTATTATCTCTTGTGAAATTCACTAAGAAACTCTGATAAATATTTTTTTGCAAAGGAGACAACATTTTTTAAGTTCTTAGTTCACAGCCCAATATGGTGGTAAGCTTGGGCTGGAAACCAAGTCTTAAATTGCCTAGTGAAAGTTACATAGGGATAGTGACAGAATTTCTTGGGCCTTTTGATGGTGATGAGCTGCTATAACTTTGGATATTGTGACATAAATGTTGAAAATGTCATAACCGTGCTCCTAAACTGCAATTAAAATGATAACAAAAATAATAATTAGAGGGAAATAAAGTGGGAAATTGTGATACAGTGTGCTTATTTCTGTTTCTTCTTATTTGTCTTTAAATTAAGGGCAAATAACATTTTTATTAACGTTCACATTTCCTTAAAAATAATATTGCTAACAATTATTACAGAGTCCAATAGTTTGATGTTGAACAGCAAGAAAACATTACCTTTTCAATAGAACTCTCCTAACACTTATTTCCTCTATGAGCAATAAATCAGTATTTGATATGGAGAGTACACATTCTCCATTGGATTTTATTTTGAAGATCTTAAGTATGACAACATGGAGTGAATAATTTTAGGGATCTAGGAGATAGCTCAGTGGTCAGGAACACATTTCTTTTGCATTCTCACTGACATGAGTTGCATCCTTGGCATCATATGACTCTCTTGAGAAGTATCAGATATTGCTTTGAAAACTCCTGTCTTCTCAAATACAACATTGTCAACCTTAGCACTGCATTACCACCCAAGCATCAAATCATCTGACTTGGTAGTCCTGGATCACTGTAAATGGTCCCTGCATTCCTTAGGAACTACTTGGTAGATCCTCCATCAATTTATTTTAAATAAAAGATTGAATATTTTTATAACTCTTACAAAACTGCCTTTTATCTTTTTTGTAGTTGAGGTATATTATAAAATTAATTCATTGCAATGTTGGAAAATTATGACCAGAGGTGATTATGAGACTGTACATTATTACAGAATAAGAAAATTTTAATTTAAGCAAGTTATCTGAACAGTTAGGTTAGTTAACAGTTAGGGATCACCTTCCAAATTTCATAATGGAAGTCTACTCAATGCTCTGTAGATCTTTTTTATTCAAAGTATCTTTCTGAAACCTAAAGCACTCACTAATCATCTGGGAATTTGTTAAAACATAGAATCTTGTACCCCTCTCAGGAGAACTGATGTAGAATATGCATTTAAAAATGATTAACATTCACATTACAGTTTGAGAAACAACTAAGTAGTCTTAGGGGACATGGTATTAGAGTTCTCTGGAGAAACAGAACAAATTGTGTATAAGGAACTAATAAGGAACTAACCCATTCTCTTATAGCAGCTGAGAAGTTTCTGGATATTATGGTGTCTATGCCAAAGTGGAGAGCCAGAATATCCAAAAGTGTAGTTCTATCTAAGTCCAAAGATCTCAGAACTATGGAAAGTCTCAATCCCATAGCAGGATAAGACTAATAATGTCTTTGTTCAATGAGACTGAAACAGGTTAGGTTCTCCCTTCACTATTTTGCTTTATTCATATTTCTGACAGGTGAATGATGCACGTTCATCATTATCTTATGTTTTCAATCATACTTTATCCCAGTGTGGACACAGTAAGAGGAAATATCTGCTTTTGTCAATATAGCTATGTACATACTAATTTATTCTGTAAAAATTCTCCCATAAGATTATATTTAGCTAAATATTTGTATGCCCTGTGATTCAGTCAAGTTGACACTCAAAATTAGCCTTCACAGATATGTTACCAGATCAGTTTTGGATTCAGTCTTACATCATTGCTTCAGAGAAAGATAGAAAACATTTCTAGCTTACATTATTTTTAAAACAAAGATATTGATAAGTAGGTATTAATGTTTATGAGACCCTATGTTGATTAGGTCATATAAATTTGAAGTTGTTTCCACCTTGCCATGTAGTCCATAGATGAAAATAAATACATCATATATGATCTTAATAGAAATGCTGAACCTCGGGGTCAGAGAGATAGCATGGAGGTAAGACATTTGCCTTGCATGCAGGAGGACGGTGGTTCAAATCCCAGCATCCGATATGGTCCCCCGAGCCTGCCAAGAGCGATTTCTGAGTGTAGAGCCAAGATTAACCCCTGAGCACTGCTGGGTGCGACCCAAAAACCAAAAAAAGAAAGGAAGGAAGGAAGGGAAAAAGAAAAGAAGGAAAGAAGGAAAAAAGAAAGGAAGGAAGGAAGGAATAGTTCTAGTGCTTTCCCACATTTAGTTTGTAAAAATTCTCAGGTTACTTGTATATTCATTCAAGTGTGAGAGGCACTCTTATTATTTGATTCAATTAGAAGGATCTACCCTGTTCCTTATTGGAGAAGAAAGCATGTTAAAGCTTTCACCACAAACTAGGAGATTATGAGGTGAAGAATTTGAAACATAATGCTCTACTAATCAATGATGCCCACCATTGACTGCTCATTGAAATCTTTTGGAGAGCTTTAAAAGCAGCATAATTTATCAATCCCACTGCGGTGCCCTTATGGGTCTGGAAATAAGAAAGTAGAAGACATTTTAACTTTCTGGAATGTTTCTAGTTAGTTGTGGTCACATTTGAGACCTTGTTTTCTTTTTCTTTTCCCTTTATGGAATCACTTCACTTTGCCAAGATAAAGTTTGAAAGTATTTTTTCTGTCTTGTAGAAGCATTAAAAATCTGTCTATCTCAGTACAGCATGCAAATCTAATGGGCCTAGTGTTTATTCCTTGAGCTAAACCATCAGTTAATAGAATGGGTAGGCAATAAAAATATTGGATCCCATCATACTATGGGACAAAGGCATGGGTGTTTATATCAACACTTAGCACCCCCAGTACCTGTTGATTGAACTCTTATTTTTTCACAGAATCAAACACCACGATCATAGGGGCTTTATTTAGAGAGAACTCCAAAGCATACTGAAACTTTGGTCAACCAGTTCCCTAATTTTTATCTTGTTTCCATTCACTCTTTTCATAATAATCATGATCACTCCTCAATTATATCCTTCTCAGTTGACTGGGTCATTTTCCTTAGCCACTTAGGCTATTTATCACATTGATATTAAATTTTATCTATACATTTATTTTTGGAGGTTACACCAGGCTCTCCTCAGGACTTACTCTGCACTCAGGGATCACTCCTGATGGGTTCAAGGACTATATAATGTGCCAGAGATTGAACCTAGACTGCCCATGTGCACAGAGAGTGTCCTCCTACTATACTTCTCTCCAACTCAAAATACTTATATCATCATATTTCCATGATGATTCCAACATCACGTTTCCTCCTCTCCTACTAAAGCGATCTTTCATATCATAAAATTTAGTTCATTTGGACAGTAGCCCAGGATGCTGTTTTGAATCTGATAGGTGTTTCAGGCCATCTTTGGTCATTGACCAAGAAAGAAATGACCTTTAATTATTTTAAATGATTGAAATTTACTCCTACTTGTGGTGAGACATCAGGTTGAATAAACTTACCTCGAGTTTCACAGTAACAGTTCCCTGGTTGTGTCTAGAGGAAATGCTCAGAATATTTCTCAGGCAATGATTCTTCATTCCAAAATGTCAGATAGTCAGCAGCCTGTGGCAAGGACTCTTTTCTATTCTCTCTCTTTGTTTGGCCTCAGATTATTCCTTGATTTAGAAATAAAATGCCAGTGTAGTTAATAATGTAACTGTAGGACAGACAGAAGCATTTGTCTCTATAGAGTGAAACAAAAGCCCTTATCAACTCGAATAAACAGATGACAGTCCTTCTCCCAAGAAGAACTTTTGCCCATCACTATCCAACCAGGAAGTTTTCAGTTTTTGCTTTAATTTAAACTACCCATTTGTAACACCAATCATAGGTGGAAATAAAGACAAATGATGTGTATCCTTCTAGAAATAGAGACCCTGCCTTTTCTCGGGTTTCATAACAACCATTCTCCTTTGGTCAGGTACGAATATTTTCACTCCTCTGTCTATTTGAAATGATTATTCTAACTCTCAAGATGTATGAACTCTCTTGTTCACTTCAATACTTAAAACATAGCCTTCCCTCCCTTGCCCCTTTAACTCTAAAAAATTTATTCTCTGTACCATTCTCTTCCTCATTCCCTTCTTTGGTCCCAAGGAAAATCTTTCTTACTCTTCCACCAGTTTCTTTTTTCCTTTGCTTGCTTTGTTATATAATTTGGCACTTAGAGATGAGATGACTTTAACATTTGCTCTCTTTTTATTAATTTACTAATCTCTTGACAAATTATTATTGCTTTCTATCTGTGAAAGATTCAAAAATGATCCATGGCACATTAGTGAAAAAAAAAACAACAACTGTGCACCTTGCTTTCCAAATCTTATCATCTGTTGAACTAAAGCCTATAAGTAATTGCAACTGCAAAAAAATTGAAAAATGTTTTTCTAAGAATAACTATAGGTTGCATTAAGAACTTCTAATGATTTTTTTCCTAGCAAGTAATTTCTGAGTTAAAATGAAAAGGTAATAAGAAATTTGGAAAAGACTAGGGAAAATATTCTTGCCAGGGAACCAACACATTCATTTGTAAGACTTTGTTATGGAAAACAGGAGACCAAAGGGATTTGGACAGTAAGCCATATGTGCTGTGAGACGTGTGCAGAGATGGCTGGGCTTAGGCAGTTCATAGCTTGTAGCCCTTGCAAATAATTGTTATCTTTACCACAAAGAGAGGAAACTGTTGAGGGTTTTCTAGAAAAGCAGGATCACTACTTTTATTCATTGCGTTTTTTGTGCGTTTTATAATGAACACTCTTAAATGATTATTTAGCAACTGATTTACTAATTATTATTTAGTAATGATTCTTTGGGGATGATTATTTAGTAATTGATTTACTAATTATCTTTAGTAAATCATTCAGCAATCTAGAGTAAAAATATTGGCAGTGTTTCAGATAGGGGTATAGTAATGAAAGGGGCTAAGGAAGGAATGAACCAGTAAGTTAAGACTGTGCTAGCATGGGGATGAAGAGAAAGATGCTAAGGTTTGGTTTAAGGTTTTTGGAATGGAGACTAGATGGAAAGTGATGTCATTCACCAAAGAGATGCAGGGAAAACAATATTAGATAGGAGAGATAATGGGTTTGGTCTTAATGCTGTTGGGTTTCACCTAATTTTTTTGTGGGGGAGGCTACACCTGGTGACGTTCAGGGGTTACTCCTGGCTATCCACTCAGAAGTTCTCCCTGGCTTTGGGTGACCATATGGGACTTTGGGGATCAAACCAAGGTCTATCCTGGGTAAGCTGTATGCAAGGCAAATGCCATACCACTGGGCTACCGCTCCAGCTCTGGGTTTCACCTAACTTTGAGTTATACATGTGCAAATCAAACATCTATGGGACAGAGATCTCGAGTATAGTTGTCAATCTGGAAAGCTTAAACATACACAAGCTAATCAAAGTAGTAGAGTGATAACTAGGAAATAGGCTTGAAGATCTAATCAAGCTAACCAAGCATTACAGAATTGTACTCTTTTCATGTGCTCTTCATTATACTACTGAATAGAATCCCGGATTCTATCAGCAACTTTGTTTTTAATTTTCAAAATACTACTAATCTATCTTATCCATGACTTTTTTTAGTGTTTATTTATTTTATAACATTTTTCTAATTTTTACCAGAATATGTACTATTCGCCCATATGTTTAATTTTCATAACTCTCTTATAATGTAGACTTGCTTATTTTCATTCTAGAGATAAAGAAACTGAAACTCAAGAGGATTAAGCACATATTTGACTCAGACAACTAGGAACTTCCAAAGCCGGATTAGAAAATCATTTTCCCTCGGCAAATATCCATCCTGAGCTTGTGCCTATAAAAGCCAAGCGAGGGAGACCTCTGTAAGTACTTATTTCTGGATTGATTGATGCCAGATAAACTAGGTGTCTGAGAATTAGCCAACATTACTGATTTTCCATTTTTTTCTAGTCAGTGTCTGTGTAAATAAGCTCACCCTATACAAAGCTCTTGTCTGTTAGGGAATTATATGGCATATGTCAAATATAACACTACCAACATAACCAATGGATTTAAAACCATTTAAAAGAATGCACAAGTTAAGTATGCCTCTTTCCAACTTTCATACAGACAAAAAATTAACCCAAGAGCATGACTTTATTTGAGATATTTGTAGAGAAGAATATGAAAATGAGAGACTTTGTTTATTGGCTTGGGTGTCATAATAAATTCCATAGACTGGTTGCCTCAAACAACCTATGAACATTAGTGGTTTTTCATGCTTCTAATTCTAGAGGCTGAAAATCCCAGATCAGGCTGCCATTGTGATAGGATTTAGTTGAAGGGTCTCTCTCACTTGCAGAATCATCTTCTCTTTGAATCCTCACTGTAAGGTACAGAAAGTAAATTTTCTAGTATTTTTATTCTTTTACTGAAACATGGGTACCATCATGATGATTCCACCTCACTGACTTTTCTAAGCCTAATTACCACAAACAGGTCTTTTATTCAATACCATCCCATTGGATATGGGGCTTTTAATATGAGGATTTTTGTTATTGGTGGTGTTTGTTCGTTTGTTTGGTGGCTACACCCATCAGTACTGTGTTGAATAATAGCCCTGGATGGAGCTTGATGGTGATGGGATGGATGTAGAGGCCTTTCTCCTCCAGCTGGGACCACGTATCTGCAACACCCTTTAGTCAGCGGGTAAATAGGGTCAGGAGAGTGGGGAGGAAATGATTCACAAACAGGTTTCAGGAGACATCAGCTTCATTCAGGCCCTAGCCAACATGTGTGGCCTATCATAACCTTTCAAGCCAGATTCATTATTGACCCTGCATCTTGCTCCATCTTTCTTGCTGAATCTCCCTCAATCCATCCTCCAAATCCCCTTCCTGTCCTCCGGCAATCTTTTTGTTACCTACCAAAGACACCTCCAAGAAATGGGCTGGTCTTACTATCAGGTAAGGTTACAGGAAGATGGCGGTGGGTGACATCAAGGACTCACTCCTTGGGATCACTCCTAACTTGGCTCAAAAAGAGTTCTGGAAATCAGGCGAAGGTCCTGCTTGCAAAGCAAGTACTCTCTCCACTGTATTATTTCTCAGTCCCCTAACATGAGGGTTTTGAAAAGAAAATTTAGTCCGCAGCAGTGACAAGTAGTCTCTGGAACTGAGAAATTTCTTAGAATGTGTCCCTTTAGTGGTAAAATGAAGGCCTGTCCTGGCAATGTAGCTCTGGTCACTGTATATGACAGGGAAACATTTTTTTCAGTTACTCAGGAAATCCTTCCGGGATTAAGCAAAATTTCAATAGTTATTTAAAGGATAGAAAATAATTGAGAATAGTATTGAATTGGGAAATGGATAAGTAATACAAGTTGCCAGCCAGATTACCAAGAACATTAATCCCTTCAAGTCTGTTAATGAGAAGCTATTAGGATATAACCCCAGAGCAGTAATGTGTACTTCTCCCAAGACCTCCCAGAGACAATGACTGCATTGTTATACTTTGCTCTTCAGTTACACCAATGGGAATATCCAACCCTGTGTCTAGAGAACTGGTTTCACTGAAATTAAAGAAATCATTTTCTTATTTTTCTCGCTCTTTCTCTGACTTTACTTGGAACTTGTTCTATATATATGAATATACATATATAAACATACATCTATACCCAGATATATGGATATAGAAAACTTCCAAAAATTCTCATAAATCTGCTGCTTGCCAGATAAAAGACTGTAATTTGTTATCCAATATTCTAGCAAATGAGTTATTGACATGTGTAAAGAAGTGGTCATCAAACCAATGATAAAGTGTCCAAAAGTAGGGTCTTTCTGGTCTCTCGAGTTAAGATCTTTGAATTATTATTTATCTCTAATTTGTCTTTATTATATAACTTAAATAGGTATTAAAGAAGCATTTGCTAAAAAAAAATAGCAAGGGAATGCTGCTTATTCTTTATTAAGCGATCTTGATAGACATTGTATTCAAACTCCAAATTGGGGAAAGTGTTCACAGAAAGCCCTTTCAGTAAACCATTATTGCAGAAGATGTTTCTTTTCTGCCCTATTGCATTCTTATTAATACACCCAGGCTAGATATTTTATTATATTTCTTGATATAGGCTATCGAGTTTTGTAATAATCCTTGCAAACTTATTGTCCAAAAGTTCTTTCTTAAAGTCCAAACAGATATATGAAATCTTTTACTTAGGAACTCACCATTGTCTTTCTTAGAAAATGACAGTAAGACTCAAAGAAAGTTATTATGGTACTATAAATGTTCTCATTTTATATACTTACATTATCCAAAATTGTAAATTGTTTCCTCCAAAAGACTTCAAAAGCCCCATGTGCAGCATTCTTATTCTCATAATGATGGAAATCTATGTCTTTCTCCAAATGACACATATACTTGGGTGTCTAGAATCTTATATGCTTCTCTATGTATCTATATCACATATGTACATTTAATGTTACATATATGTGTACATGTTTGTTGAAACCTTCTACTGAGTCACTTATGTTCAAAACCAGAGAAAAAGCTTAGTTGGTGGGTCTAGAGGACACCTGATCATTCCAAGGAGAAAGGTAAATGGAGAAAACAGTCTCTATACCTGAGCTGTAGGGCTCCACCATTGAAAAGAGCAGAGAACCCTTGAAAAAGGGGGTGGGAGGGAGATGGTTAGAAATCCTTTTCTAATAGACAGAATTAAAGAGCAAAGGAGCCACAGAATTTTAATGAGATTAAAAGATGTTTTACAAAACAAAATAATCTGGGAAATTACTGGCAAGGTGACACACAGGTTCTAAAACTTTTTTTTTTTGTGCTGGTTGCTACAGAGAGTGAACAGGCCAGCATACTTAAAGGGCAGTCTGGTGCAGGGATAAATGAAAGAAGAACACATTAGAGCAGAAAAGGGTAATGGATTTTTGTACTGCTTCTAGAATAACAGGTAATAGGGTGAAATTTTCAAGGAAATAGGGGTTCTGCTCCCTCTGTAGGAAAGACTTGTCCTGTGCCTTCCTTTCTCTGAACTTCAGGACTGTTCCTTGGCTTTTCTTGAATTCTACTGCATATCCCTTCTATCTGCCTTTTGTTCTTGGGATTTTAGTTTATTTTATTTTTTGCTTGTTTGTTTTGTTTTTTGGCCACACCTAGCTCAGATCTTGCTCCTGGCTCTGTGTGTTCATGGGACTATATGGAGAGCTGAGGAATAAAGTAGAACCTGCAAGGAAAATGTCTTACTCACTGTACTATCTCTTCACCCTGCTTCTCTCTGCTTTTCTCTCCATTCAGCTTTACCTTAGACTCATGTCTGTTTCCTCTTTACTAGTCATTCTAGTTCTGGATTCACCCTCTAAAGTGAAGTGACTACTCTCAACTAATTACATCTGCCAACAATCTTTTATCCAAAAATTTATATATATATATATATACATACATACATACATAAATTAATCTGAGTGACTACACATTAAGAATTCAACTTGGTGGGGGCCGGGCAGTGGCGCTAGAGGTAAGGTGCCTGCCTTGCCTGCGCTTGCCTAGGACAGACCTCGGTTCGATCCCCTGGTTTCCCATATGGTCCCCCAAGCCAGGAGCGACTTCTGAGCGCATAGCCAGGAGTAACCCCTGAGCGTCACTGGGTATGGCCCCAAAACAAAAACAAAACAAAAAAAAAGAATTCAACTTGAAATTTACAGAGACACAGT
>PVKC010009165.1:0-27206 GCA_004027635.1 Crocidura indochinensis
CCTCATCTCTGGGAATTATTTCAATGTCTTTAATTTTTCTTAAAACCCATAGATGAGTGAGACTATTCTGTGTCTACTTCTCTCCCTTTGACTTACTTCACTCAGCATAATAGATTTCATGTACATCCAGACAGACGATTTCTCAGAGACATGTACCTGCGGAAAAGGAACTCAGAGCTGGAATCCTCGGAAGGTAACTGACAGCAGCCTCAGTCAAGGGTCATTTGAAAAGAAAGTTTTAGACACAAGGACTCTCCAACCCCAAAGTTGCTGTCCATCTAGAGTATCTAAAAGGCCCATGTGCCTTTTTTTGATGGCCCCAAAAGATGCAGTGACTGGAAGTAGGCCATGTGTCCACTGAACAAACAGCACCCAGTACTCTGCATCCAAGCCCAGGACCAAAAGGCAGCATGCTGGTTCATGGAGAGGCATAGAGGAATCAGAAGACTATGCTTGGCATCCATGAGAGAAGCGAGAGTGCCCTAGGACAGAGGGGGCACGGGAGTGCTACGACCCACACCCACAGTGACATGAGTCTAGGCCTCTAGACTCAGGGACTGCAGGAAGGATTTAGACCAAGAGAGAACCCAGGTCTTCAAGGTGGAGGTTGTCCAAAAATGACACTGTGCGAGTGCTTGGTAGGCCCAGGTCCTCCAGGAGTCTCTCCAGATAGAGGACAAATGGAGTTAGTGGCTGTCCCTACTGTATAGAGGTGACATAATCTGGGAAGACCCCACTTCCCACTCAGTTCTTGTGGATGTTTTTAAGTGACCTGCATCAGGTAGAGGGAGAGAGACAGGGCATGGTTTCACTATAACACCCTGGGAGGCAAATTGAGAATTTTCTCTGTGCGAAAAAGCCTAAGTATCCATCTCAAACACAGAGCTTAGAGGGCCTGCCTCCATGAAGAAATTGTTTTTACCTAAAATAACTGTGCAAACGGCACATTCACTGCGTTTTATAAACATCAGAAGGGGCACCACTGACACCCAAGTGAAAAATCCCCACCTTGGCCAGAATGGTTTCTCGTACAAACAACTTACCTACCAAGTCAAACTTTATGGCCTCCCTGTGCCCAGGGGATATGAGGGCAGGAGAGCTCTGGCCTCCTCAGCAAAGGATCTGAGACCTTAACCCCCACTGGGAAAGATGTTTTTAGGGTGAAGTGGGGCTTTTCTGTGGAGCCAGGAGGTACCTCCCACATTTACCAGAGAGCAGCCCCACACCTTGACATGTTCGCGGTCCACTATTTGACTCTCTCTGTATAAACAGCTGCCCTTTGCCAGCAAGCTGCCGCCCGCCTCACCGCTCTCCTGCATGGCCTCTCCTGTCCAGGATTCAGCTGGAGGGGCACCGCACAAACAGCCTGGGCTTTGGGGCTTGCTGCTCTGCAAGCCTGCCAGTTCTTTCAGAAGACTGTTTAGACGCTTGGCTCTTACTTCAGTGAGCTACTCTGGGACAGCCAGTGAAGAGAGCTTTTGCACCTCAAAAATATTAGAGTGCTTTGTTGCAAATAATGAATCCATGCCCTCCAATTATGAAAAATAGCAGGCAGCCTTGATTGTATATTGTGGGGACTTGGGGGGTGAAGGTGTGGATTGATGATATTGCCCTAATGCTGGGCATCCCAGTTCCAATGTAACAATTCCATCTCCAATGTAACGCATTCACTTCTGATCCACAAACTTCTTTTGGCCCTGCTGAACTTGGTGATATTCTTGTTTGTAATTTGTACCTAATTCTTAGTAGACCAAAAAAATATATATACGTCACGTTTACTCATCATATCCGCATTGACTGTATAAAGAAAAACAGGACCCCTCCCTTTTGTACACACCCTTTAAAAATGACATCAATTGGGGCTGGAGAGATAGTACAGCAGGTTGTGAGGCATTTACCTTGCACACAGATGACCCAGTAAACCATATGGCCCTCCATCCCATCCAATAGTGACCCTTGAGCACAAAGTCAGGTATGTCCCCAGAACCAATGAATGAAGAAACTTTGTAAATAAAACAAAAATGATATAGACCTGCCCTGATTTCAGTTTCTTACTGGTCCCCCTGCACTGGGAAGTCCCATGCCATTGCCCTCCTCTTGAACCCAAAACCACATGGATACATTAGCTTTACTCTTCAACCTCAATAACCCTAAGTGTTTCTGGGTTTGATATCTTCCTCAAATACCTACAAAATTAGATATTACCCTCTATGCAAATAGTATAATTAGTTATTTTTCTGTATGAGCACTGAAATAGCATGTTAGGATACTGAAACCTTAGTCTAACAGATTATAGAGTCGGTTGTATAGTATATAACAGTCTGCTAAAATATAAAGAAACAGTTCAGAACTCAGACAATTGAGAAACTGAAGCTCAAATTACAGTGCCCACAAATCTTTAAAAGCAAGGAAGAACAAAGTAATTCACATGCTAAGGCAGACAGGGACATTATTCTTGTCAAATCATCAAACTAAAATAAAGCTTCAAGCCTCATTGATGAGGAATGTAAAACAATGATTTATGCAATTATCATGAAAATAAGGCAATCATTAGAATAACAATTTAACCAACTGAAAGGTGAACTGATCCAGGGTATCAAAGAGTACATAGAAATTGAATTTAAGGAAATTTAAGATAAATGCAATAGCAAACCATATCAGAATTTAACAAGAGGACAACTATATCAGTGATGCTGAAGACAAAATAGAAGACATCATAAGAAAAAAGTGGCAAAAGAAAAGAGATAAATGAATGGAAGAGAACTAAAAATATGATAGATAACAGCAAGAGGAATATCTTCAACTGTTAGGTATACGACAAGGAGAAAAGGGAAAGATTAGCTGACTAAAGAAATAATTACCAAGAATAATTGCCAATTACTTTCCTGCTCTCTGGACAGATTTAAGGAACCTAAATAGTATCAGACAAGATATACCCAAACAAAACAGCACCAGGACACATTGTAATAAACATGGTAAAAGCAAAAGACAAAGACAGTTTCTATGTCTATAGTCAATCAGCACCATAGACTCATTCTATTCTCGAAAGAGATGCAAACGAAACCTTGAAAGATTATGGCTTCAGTGGCCCACACATCATACTGTCTTTTGATTTTCCTTATATCCCACAAATAGGTAAATGAGTGAGATTATTCTATGTCTATCCCTCTTCCTCTGACTCATTTCACTCAACATAAAATTTCCATGTCCATAGGTAAAAAACTGAAAGCATTCCCTCTGAAATCAAGCAGATGGCAAGGATGTCCACTGTCTCCATTTTTACTCAATATAGTATTAGAAGTCCTGGTGCAATCAGAAATCAGGCAACAAAAAAATCAAAGGAATAAAAATTATAAAATAAATCATATTATCACTATTTGCAGATGACATGTTAGTATATATAGAAGACGCCACAAAATATGCATTAAAAAGTTCACAAAAGACTCCTAGAAATAATAAACCAATACAGCAAAAGTACTTGAATACAAAGTCAATGCAAAATATTAGTTATATTCTTTTTTTAAAAATTAGTTAATAATTAGACTCTAGAAATAATCAAGATGCCCTTCAACAGATGATTGGCTAAAGAAACTGTGGTATATATACACAATGGAATACTATGCAGCCATCAGGAGAGATGAAGTCATGAAATTTTCCTATACATGGATGTACATGGAATCTATTATGCTGAGTGAAATAATTGTCAGAGGGAGAGAGATAGATGCAGAATAGTCTCACTCATCTATGGGTTTTAAGAAAAATGGAAGACATTTTTGCAATAATTCTCAGAGAGAAAATAAATGAGGGCTGGAAGATGCAACTTATGACATGAAGCCCACCACAGAGTGATGAATGCTGTTAGAGAAATAACTACATTTAGAACTATCCTAACTATGTGAATGAATGAAGGAAGTAGAAAGCGTGTCTCGAGTACAGGTGTGGGTAGGGTGGGGAGGAGGGAGATTTGGGACATTGGTGGTGGGAGTGTTGCACTGGTAAGGGGGGTGTTCTTTACATGACTGAACTCATACAACTGCAATCATATTTGTAATCCTATTTTTAAAGATAATTTTTAAAAAATTAGTTGTGGTTACAAGGTTGTTTATAATATTTTTCCCACCGATAAAGTTGTTCACAAGTTGAGTTATTATCATACAATGTACAACAACCTTTACCAGTATATATTTCACACCACCATTTTCTCCAGATTTCTTCTTACCCTCTTTCATACCCTTTCTCCCCCACCAATCTGCTCCTGCGTTCTTTGGGCAAACATTTTACTTCACTTTCTCTCTCTTCTTTTTTGACACTGTGGTTTATACTACTGTTAATGAGGGGCACCATGCATCTCACTTCATTACCTTTTAGCACTCAGTTCATGTCCAGAGTGACCAGTCACAACCAACACTTTCATAGTAGACCTTTTCCTACTTTAATTGCACTTTTCACTCTTTGTGGCAAACTTGGACTTGTCCTCCTAATCTTCATCTCTATTGTCTCTGGATTATAATCCCCAAACTGTCTTTTATTGCCCTTATATCTCACAGATGAGTGAGATTATTGCATGTTTATTCCTATCCCTCTAACTCTTTTCACTCAGCATAAAAATCTCCATGTCCATCCATGTATAAGCACATTTCATGACTTAATTTTTCCTAACAGCTGCATAGCATTCCATTGTATAGATGTACCACAGTCTTTTTAGCCACTCATCTGTTGTCAGGTATCTGGGTTGCTTCCAGATTCTGGCTATTGAAAATAGTGCTGTGATGGCATAGTTGTGCAGAGGTCATTTTTATATTGGTTTTTTGCACATCTAGGCTATATACCAAGGAGTTGTATTGCTTAATCAACGCTCAAAGAAGAAATACAGATGGCCAGAAGGCACATGAAAATGCTCCACATCACCAATAATCAGAAAGATGCAAATCAAAACAATAAGGCATCATCTCTCACCACAGAGAATAATACACATTACAAAGAACAAGATCAACCAGTAGTGGTGTGGATGTGGGGATAAAGAGGCTCATTCACTGCTAGTTGGAATGCCATCTAGTCCAGACTTTCTGGGAGGCAATATGGACATTTCTTAAAAAACTGATTGTATTCTTTTATTTTGTTTTGTTTTATTTTGGGGCTACACCCATTGATGCTCAGAGGTTACTCCTGGCTATGCGCTCAGAAATTGCTTCTGGCTTGAGGGGACCATATGGGATGCCTGGAAATCAAACTGTGTTGGTCTTAGGCAGGTGCTTACAAAGCAGACACCTTACCTTTAGCACCACTGCTCTGGCCCCCAAAAAACGGATTGTTTCTTATATACAATAAAAGGAAGCCGAAGAGAATGAGATCAAGGAATCTATCCCATTTAAAATAGCATAAAAATAAAAAAATAAAAATAAATAGCATAAAAATATCCATTTGTCTAGAAATCAAAATGAAAGACATAGGAGATTTATACAATAAAGTTAAATCTCTTAAGAAAGAGATAGAAGACCTTAGGAAACAAAAAAAATCCCATGCTGATACATTGGATCAATATTGTTAAAATGATTAACATACCTAAGCTATTATATTGATTCAATGCAACTCCCATTCAAATCCAGATGACATCCTTCAAGGACATTGAAAAGTTAATAATTGAATTTGTATGAAATCAAAGGAAACCACCAATAGTCAAAGCCATGCTGAAAAATGAGAAATGTGGAAAGATCTTACTAATAATTTGTAACTTTTTATAAAGTTATAGTAATAAAAACTGCCTGGTACTGCAATAAAGATAGGCTCTGTGATCAATGTGTTAAAATCAAATACCCAGGGACAAAACTTCATATGTATTTGGACAGTTAATTTTTGATAAGGAACTAAGAACATGAAATGGAGTAAAGATACATTCTTCAACAAATTATATTTGAGAAACTGGATAACCACGTGTAAAAAATTAAAGCTCAATCCATATCTCACAGCTTACACAAGTCAATCCAAAGTGACCTAAGACCTTAGGATATGATAGGAAACTATAAAACAAATTGAGAAAATTATAGGCAAAATATTTCAAGATATAAACCTCAAAGCCATTTTCATTTATCAGATACTATAGGCAAAGGCAAAAAATAAGTAAACAAATGTGGCTATATCAAATTAAAGAGTTTATGCATTACAAAAGAAACTGAAAGACAGCTAACTGAACGCAAAAAGAGTTTTGCATTTAATACATCAGATAAAGGCTGATGTCCGGGATATATACAAAGATGACCAAAGCAAAATCAAAAATTGGGGAGAGGAAATGAACAGACAGTTCCTAGATAAAGACAATGAATTGCCAATAGGCACAAGAAAAAGTGTTCAACATCACTCATTAGGAAAATCCAAATCAACACAACAATGAGACATTATCTCATAGCAGTATGAATGACACATATCAAAATTAGTAGGAACAATCTTCCCTGACTGAGATATGTTGGAAAAAGAACACTTATTCACTGCTTGTGGGGATGTTGTCTAATTAACCCACTGTGGAAAGCAATATAGACAATCCTCAATAATCTTAGACTTGAACTGTCATATTACCCAGAAGTTTCACTATTGGGTATCTACCCCCAGAACTTAAAAACAGTAATTCAAAAGGATGCATACACATCATCATTCATTATTGGGCTTAGTACAATAGTTAAGATACGGAACCAACCTAGGTGTTCAAGGGTAGATGAGTGGATTATGAAGATATAGTACATATACACAGTGTAATTCTATGCAACAGAAAGGAACAATGAAATATTGCAATTTGATTCAACCTGGTTGAAACTGTAAGATACCATGTTGAGTGAATTAAGCCAGAAACAAAACCCATAGATGATCTCATTTATTTGTATTTGTACAATAAATCAAGGTGAGAAGGAAGATGAGAATGGGAAGTAATCAGGGAACAGAGATCAGGGCTTTGGTTATATTGGTGATTTCAGAGTGATATATATATAATTATTTATATATAAATAAAAATTATATATATAAATCCAAAGCACAGACTCAACAACACTGAAAGAATGATATCTAAGCTGAAACCACTGAGCTTTGCATTGTACCTCCTAAGGTAGCAGGCAAGGAGTGCAGGAAGGAGATAAAGGGTGAGAATGTCAGAATAAATGAGCACTGTTGATGGAGTTGAGACTGGTGGTGAGATTGGTGTTGAAATATTATATGCCTAATAACAAACTATCAATAATTTTGCAAACCATGGTTCTTTAAATAAATAAAAGTTTTAAAAGAAAAAAGATTAAAGATTAGTAAAAATAATAACAAGATAGCAGTACATTTATTTTAAATATTTTAAGCATATGTATAATTTTGGTTGTTAGCTATGTCTGCATATAAGTAAATGTGATTAAGCATTATTCATTTTTAGGATTTATCTTATTGTTGAATAATAGTATGTCAATAGCCTGTTTAATAGTCTGTTAAAACATCATTTGTTTCACTTTTTAAAAAGTACATAAATTTTGACAGGAAAGCATCTCCAGGGGAGTTCCATGTATTTCTTCCTTTGACCATAATGACCATTTTATCAGGTTAGTTTGCATTGCCTCCAACTTAGTATTTTCATTTGGTTCTTTTCCCTCTTAAGTGTACTATAAAAAAGATGATTAATAAAAAATAGCAGGGTTAGCTTTGATTAAGGAAGTTGATTGAATGCCTGACTTGATGTGGGTGGGAGGTTTCACTCAGTAGTTTATTTGCTTCTCAATGGGAGAGCTAGAAAAATGGGCTACAGGAAACACACACAGAAGAAACTGCTGGACCAATAAAAACCTTGAAAGAAAACTTCAACTCTCACTGCCATCATCAATAAGCAGAGCTGAAAATGTGTCTTTGTCTACATCTTATTGCACATTTAATGGGTCTCCAAGTGCTATACAAACATTCAAAGTTTCAAAAATTCCATGATGGATGATGTAAGTCATTATTATGCCCATTTCACAAAAGGGGACACTGAGTCAAACCAGAACTGCAAAAAGGAAAATTATTTCTTTGATTCTTATAATCCTGAAAGTGGCAGGTGGTGTGAATAGGGAGTGGTGTTGTGGGGCCTGTTGTCTGCCTAGTCTAGACTCCCTTGTTCTGCCTACTTGTAAGCTGAGACTAGGTTGGAAGGGTTTAACCTCCATATGCCTTGGTTTTCTTATCTGCATAATGAGTATGATAAAGTTCCCTTTGTCAAATGAGATAGGGCATGTAATGTGGAAAGCTACTACAAGAAACAAAACAGACTGAACATAAGGCTAAGGAAATAAGGTCTTGAGAAAAAAGAAACAGGTCAGGAAGTCTTGTGGTCCACAACTTTCTTATAAGATACTGAGCACAATCTTACCCATGTGGTCATAGCCAGATACTAAGGATAGCTAGGAGGATACAGAACAACTAAAGTATAGTCATAAAGTGGTCTAATGACAAGATTTCAGATTAGGAAAATGTGCTTGAATAGAAAACAGTGTAGGGATAAGACCAGATTATTCTACACTAAAGGCAAACAGGATCTGCACCAGCAAGAGACAAGGTGAGTGATGTCATACACACATGCTAGAACTGGTTGCCAGGATACTCTTCTTTCTCAAGATTTCTTTCTCTGAACAGAAAGAAGTAGAGACCATATGAGGGCTGACTGTTTATAACCCAGTCAAGATGGATTTAGCAGCAGCAACATGGGTTTGCTTTTTAAAGTAGGTGAAAGCTAACTGACAAATACGAAACATGCCTAATTAATTTCATTCTCTGCCAGAATATCCATTTGTTGTGGTATTGATAAGTGGTTCTAAAATTTTATTCTCAGAGCTTCTATTGGTCAAAGATCCCTTGGTGGTCCTCAGTCCATTATGGACATGCTCTGAAAGTCAGTATAATTGTGTATTTTATATTCATTTTATTTATTTGTTAAATTTAAATCTACAGTTAAGAACCAATGTTTTTAAGTTGTAGCCTCAGTGATGATTATTCATTTGAGAAAAATTATCAAAATTTATTTATATATATATATATGATGACAGAATGGTGATAATCTAGTGACTCTTGGTCCAACCCTCATGTTCTATAATTTGAAACATGTAAAGAGTACAGTGTGTGTCCTCTTCAACAGATGTTAACTCATGGAACTAAAAAATAAAAAACAGAGAACTCACCTGGAAGCTTTATGTCAAATTTAAGGCAAGACTTTATCAATGATTCTTAAACTTTTTAAATAGGGGGCAAGTTCATTGTCACTCAGACTGTTGGAGGGCCTGAGTAGAATCAAAACAAAAACTATGAACAAATTCCTATGCACACTGCATATATCTTATTTTGAGGTCAAGAAACAAAATGAGAACAAATAAAATATGTGGCCTACCGACCGTAGTTTAAGGACCAATGATCCATGTAGGTCTATATGATGAGTTTTCTATAGAAATGAGCTCACAATAAGCCCCTCTTATGTTAGGTGTTGGAGTCATCTGATGATTCAGAAATGACCATGTAAGAGAATTCTTAAAATGCAAATCAGAGGGAAGAGTAGCATATGCCAGACCACCCTCTGTCTTCTTAAATGTTCCTGTCTACCTTCATGGGCAAAAAGATATTCTAGGTAAGGGGAGGCTGACTATAATCTTGAGAACTATGTTATTCCTAGAAAACTGAATTAAGAAAACACTTGGCCACTCTAGAGTTTGTAAAAAAGAAAAGTGGAAGTGGGAGGGAAGCACAGGAAAGATAAGGGCTTTGAAAAGATCCTTTAATCATTCATGCTGGATTGATTGGTCTAAGGTTTAGTCCACTTAGCTCCACAGCACGATGTCTTACATTGTCCAGTTTAATTCTGATTCAGGATTCACCTGGTTATTTTATCACTTCCATTAGTTTTACTATTGGAATCCAAAACCTGGCTGAGCTCAGTGTCTTATGAAAATTTGTCACTTGGGATTTAAAAACTGTTGTTTGTCATTCATTAATTTCTGCAGCTTCAGCAAGCATCTGCACTGTGCTATTTACTACATAATATGTACTATGTTCATATTAATGATTCACTCCTGGGACAAGAGCCTATGAATTTTACCAGACAATAATCCTTGACCAATGCACATTGGAAATGCACAGTTATATGATACATTGAATTTCTTGTGAAGAAATGACATAAATTCGGAGCATTAATAAATGTATATATTATTTTTATGATTATACTCATTTTATTAACTAATTATATTTTCTTTTATCTAGCACTATTGTAAGACTATAGTATATAATATAAGACATGAAGAATACTAGTGAACCATACGCTCTAAGCAGCCAAAGCTTTAGAAGAGCAAATGTTACACACATATTTTAGACTGTGTGAGATTGCAGTCCTAATCCTTTGCTAAAAGGCTAACTGTATTTGAATCAATACAAATTATTCTTGTTGGAGAGGTTTTTCCTGCTCCATTTTGCATTTCTTGCCCCTTTATCAAAGATTAATTGTACGTCAAGGGTCTTCGTCTGAATATCCAAGTCTTATTGATCTCTAGGTCTGTCTTTATTCTAGTATCAGGCTGTTTTAATAAATACTGCTTTGTAGTACAATTTAAAGTTGGGAAAAGTAATGCCTCCATCTTTTTTACCCCTAACGGTTGCTTTGTCTATTCATGTAATTTTATTGTTCTAAATGAATTTCAGGAGTGCTTGATCCACTTCTTTGAAGAATGCCGTGGGTATCTTTAGAGGCATTGCATTAAATCTGTGTAATATTTTGAGGGAGTATTGGCATTTTTATAATGTTAATTTTTCCAATCCATGAACCAGGTATATGTTTCCATTCCCTTGTGTCCTCTTTTATTTCTGGTCGGTCAGATGTAAGAAAGCAAACTCAGACCTTTACCTAATACCATGCACAAAGGTCAAATAAAAATGGATTAAAGACCTTGATATCAGACAGAAAACTATAAGGTATATAGAAAAAACACATAGGCAAAACACTTCATGACATTGAAAGTAAAGGCATTTTTATGGAGGAAACACCATTGTCCAAACCAGTGGAAGCAGAGACCTACGACAAGCATGTTTGTAATCACGATGCTTAAATAAAGATATTATTTTAAGAAAGAAAGAAATAAAAACCAAAAGCTTCTGCATTTCAAAAGAAATAGAAACTAAGGTATAAAAGTCATCCACAGAATGGGAGAAACTTTCACACAATACCCATCAGATAAGGAGCTATAACTAAGATAGACAAGTTACTGATAGAACTTTAACAAAAAATCATCTAACCCCATCCAAAAATGGGGAGAAGTAATGAACAGACTATCTTCCTCAAATAACTACAAATGACCAAAAGACACATTAAAAATGCTCCACATCGCTAATCATTAAGGAAATGCAAATCAAAACAACAATAAGGTACCATCTCATGCCACAGGGATGTGGGGAGAAAAGAACTCTCATTCACTGCTGGTGAGAATGCTGTCTAATCCAGCCTTTATGGAAAATAATATAGCGATCCCTCAAAAAAACTAAACTAAAAATTTAGCAATATTACTCCTAGGAGTATGCCCTCTACATGCCTATGTTTATTGCATACCTGAAAAAAATGCCTGAATATTTGGAAATTTTCATTATATTTTATATATCATAAAATATACTAGAGAAATCATCATATACTTAGACAATTTTTATATAGAAATATTCATTGTCATGTTGTGTTAAAAGAGATTTTTTAAAAATAATCTGTTATCAGATATAGTAATTGAGAATTACACAATTAATTAGGGTGCACATTTTCAAGAAAAGAAATAACATTGGACAGGTTCATACTATATAACTGAGTTAAAGAGTACAATACAAGAAAACCTAGTTGTCTGTAATGTCTGCCTCAACTATTTCTTATAAACAAAAATCTTAACTTCTATCAGGAGTGGTAATATTAAAAATCAATTAAGAAGTTGCTACTTTTGGTGAATACTAACAACTCCCTACAAGAATGATGATACAGAAATGATCCAGAGACAAAGCATCTATTCTAGGGTTTGAGGATAAAGTTAAAGGTAGATGGACTGCAAGCCAAGAAGAGCTAAAAAAAAAAAGTCCAGTGGATTTAAGTAGCTAACTCAAGCAGCTAACCAGCCCTAGATTATCTATACACAGACTACTTTGGTTATATCTGTAAAACAAAATTTCTTTTGATTAAGCCATTTCAACCTATTTCTACTACATAAATAATATGAAGATACAAAATTAATACCTATTTGTTTGTAAAAAAAATCTTGTTATGATTTGCATACCAATAAGTCAATTTGAATCATATAGCTCAATGAATATTAGCACATTTACCTTATATGCAATTCATTATATATTTTTCACTAATCATTTACCTTGTATATATTTCATGTTAGCATGTATGGGGTCTAACTTATTGAGCATAGTGTTAGATAATGATTATTTCTAGTTAACTTTAGAGTACAATCCTTCTACTCCAGCAGTTAGATATACCTCTTAAATAAAACTAAATAAAATTTTACCACTGTAACACTCATTTCTTCTAAGAAGATGTTTTAAAGGCTCAATGTTTTCCTTTCAGTATGTCTTTTCTGTCCTAGTGAATGGCAAGAGGACCCCTCATTCTTGAGAGTGAAGCTAAGTCAGTCAAGTTCTAGGTTTGAACCCAGACAGGAATAAACCATGAAGGATAAGTAAAATATTGTTCATGTAACTTATGTACAATCAATAAGACACTGTTAACTCATAGTAGCCTGCTCTTGCCTACCATGCCTGCCACAGTACATATTAAGTCTGTGACTTTATTCCCATATTGATCAGTAATCTGTGTGGTTTGAAATTGTTTATATTATTGACACTAAAGTGAACATTCTTTTGTCTGCTTGATTGTTTTAGAATACAGAATACTACAGACTCTAGGGATATGTATGCTTTATATAGTAATATTTCCAAGTTGTTCTAAAGAAAAACTTTGAATACTTTCACTCACATGTACTAAATACCTATATCCAAATTATGGCAACAATAATAGCATCATTAATTTTTGCTACTCTTCTAGATAAAATATTGCATCTTATTTAAACTTCTGATTTATTTTGGAAACCGGTATTTATTGCTGTATGTTTGTTAACCATTTGAATATCTTTGTGGATTATCTATTTGCTATAAAGTACTTAGAGTAACCATATTTTTTCTTTTTGATTGTTGATACTTTGAGAGAACCTTTTAGTTTATTTTGAATATTATTCTTTTTATCCTATAATGCAGGAATTTTTACAATTCAATCTTGCATATGTTGTTACTGATGTTATTGCTCTTACAGTGCCACCAGACCACACTAAGTAGCATGGGGACAGGAAAGGGGGTGCCAGTCCACACCCATTAGATGTCAAAGCCATGCTATGCCAAGGATTGAACCCAGGGCCTCTCATGCTCAAGCACACGGTCCTCTGTTAGAGCTACACTCACCCAGTGTTGTGTGCTGGCTCAAGTCTGCTACGAACTGAACTGTATTCAAAGTTTTCTATCTGAACATTTCTGGGCTTTGTGTTCAGAGAAATGGCTTTTTTCCTACAAGAATTTAGAAATTCTCCTTCATTTCCTTTCAATAATTCTTTAACTTTATTATTACATTTAAAAGATACTGGGCTTCATTTCTTGATCTGTGTAGCTACCAAGATCTCTAAGTACAGAGGGCTGACTTTATCTGGCAAAGCAGAAGTCATCCATACACCACAATAACACCGAGGGGAGAGTAAATGAACTGACAAGGAGTCTACAGACAATCCCATGACAGCATACTTCAAGGAGGGAGAAACCTTGTATATCTAGGCCGAAGGAATTCCCTCCTTAATGACCCCAACATTTACTATGCCTATGCTGGGGGGGCAGGAATTCCTCTCCCTTTCTTTTTTTCCTTTTTTCTTCTTTTTTTAAATCTATTTATTTATTTATTTTTATTTTTATCCTATCTTTTTTTGATTTCTGTGTTTTGGTTGATGTAGATATGGAAGTTGATGTCCCCAATTTCACCTAATGTTATTTTATCTTTCTCTTTATTTTTCTGCTCTGGCATGGTCTTATTGCAGAACCGAGGCTATTATGTAGCGCTTTCCTTTAGTGCTGCAGTGCTTACTGGATATTTTATTTGATATTTCTTCTTGTATTGTTGTGGTACTTTAATTCCTTTTTTTTTTCCTTTCCTCTCTCAAACCGAGGTTGAGAGCCTCTAGAAGGACTACACCCATTTTCGGCTTATCTGATTTTACCCCACTTTTTTGTTGCTCTTTTCTTTAAACAAAACCATATAACTTGAACTATCTAGTTCCACCTCTCAAATAGAGAGGGAAATAAAGAAGGATACCAGGACCAAACAGTTATATGATCAACAAGTAGTAAACTGGACACAAAGGGTACCACCTCTTCTAGCGGACCGGGGGATATGGGAGGCAGGATGGGAATGGGGGAGGGGTGGTGAAGGGAGGACAAACTTGGTGACGGGAATTCCCCTGATTCAATGTTAATATGTACCTAAAATATTATTGTGAAAGTTATGTAAATCAATATGGTCAAAATAAAAATTATAGATTAAAAAAAAGATACCAGGGGCCCGGGAGATAGCATGGAGGTAAGGCGTTTGCCTTTCATGCAAAAGGTCATCGGTTCGAATCCCGGTGCCCCATATGGTCCCCCGTGCCTGCCAGGAGCAATTTCTGAGCATGGAGCCAGGAGTAACCCCTGAGCACTGCCGGGTGTGACCCAAAAACAAAAAAAAAAAAAAAAAAAGATACAGGCTTTTCTTTTGCTTTATTCTTACTGGGGGAAGGCCAAAAGGGCTACAATAAGATATTCTGGTGTTGTGTGAATTAGTTTGCTTCTTTTTTTTGCTTTGGAGGCACATCCAGTGCTCTGGGCTTACTCCTATCTCTGTATTCAAGAATCACTTAAAGGGTTCAGAGGTCCATGTACTAGAGATAGAACCAGGTCTGCCTCATGCGAGCACCTTACTATCCAAACTATCTTTCTGAGGCCCTCTTTTTAATTAAAACTCATAGAGTAATGTAATGTAACTTTTTCAAATAGACTTTTTCTCATCATTTCCCCTACTGAACCAAAACACTTATGTTCATCAAAATCACTATGTTAATAAACACTCAACACTAAACCTCCTGTTTCAATGATCAAGTTTCTCTATTCTTATATAGTGCCCATGTTAATTAAATATCCTACTTAATTTTTTCTATAAATTATTCTTGCACGTAAATACTCTCAATTAATTTATAGAAGCATCCTAGCAAGTTCTCTAAAACAATCCACTGGAGTTTGGGGATTCTGTATGATATTTAGACTACTTGGGAACAATTTGACATTGAAAATCTCTACAAGATTCTCATCCAAGTACACAGCATGTCCTTTCATTTATTTCAGTCTTTTATAAACTGTTCTTGGAGAAGATTTATAATTTCCTTCATATAGGCCATGCACATTTCAAGCTCTATTTTTCAATGGATTATTTTTGACATCTGGTTTCCTCAGGTTACAAGACAGAAACGAAGTAGTTGCTTCTCCTAGTTCAAGCACGTTGAATTCCTCTAGTTCTCAATGCTCAGATCATGCCTTTGGATCTCTTCCTCGCCACTTAAAAAATCACTGTCTTTCAGTTATGAGAGTTTGGAACCACCACTTGCCCTTGGTTCTCACATTGCATTTCATCTGGTCCATCTATTTATGTTCTGTTGCAGGCATGATGACAGGGCAGTTGCTCCCAGCTGGCTCATACTCATCAGCTGAGTATTCTTTGACCATTTTAAATGATGGCTACCACTGAGCATTTTCATACTGAATCACAGTGAAGTTGTTCTTGCACAACCTGATGCTGTGTTTTGTATTAAACCCTGGAGGGTAGTAGTGGGCTCCAGGTGTGATCATGTGTGGAAATCAGGGTCAGTGAGGCTTCTCAGATAAAGGAAGGCCTTGGCATATTCAGTGAAGATTTAGCAATAGTAATAAATTAAAACATATATTTTAATTCAGCTACCTTAATTTACAATATTGTGAATGACAGGGTTTTAATTCCAGCACCATACCCTCTACTGGAGTGTCCATGAGTGACAATGAGTCTCCATATTTGTCCAAGAGTCCTCCCTCCCCATCCTATCCCCTGAACTCTTGTCTAGTAACACGCTTCTTCTTGATGATGTTCTAGGTTTTTGTTGCCTTTGGGCATTTGGTTTTTTCTACTTATGCTTCTTTATATCCCATATATGAGTGAGATCATTGTGTGTGTATTCATCCCTCTTCTTCTGACCAACTTCATTCTTCATGATACTCTCCATATCTATCCATGTAGCAGGTAAATTGCATGGCTTCATCTTTTCTTATGGCAGAGTCTATAACTATTTTATTGTTTTTTTTTTCACATTCCTTCTGTGTTTGAAGTTAATCATCAAAGACAGCTCAGTTCATTAGCAGCTTGCTGGAGACCACAACCACTTCACAATCAAATCAATACTTCACAGTTAGAAATGTGAGTTTCTCTGCCAGTTGTAATTCTATATCCCACAGGTGGTGCCTTCACAGTTTGTCTTCACACTTGACAACCTGAATTATAATCTTTTTCTCTTTTTTAATTTTTTATTTTTAATTATGAGAACAAAGATGCAAAGAAAGAGGACAAGGTAAAGTTATAGTGGAAGAACAATCACCCATAGCATAATTCTCAGAAGTCCCCTTGCTGATATCTTAACTTTGAACTATCAGTCAAAGAACATTAAGAAAAATAAAACAGGGGCCGGGCGGTGGCGCTGGAGGTAAGGTGCTGCCTTGCCTGCGCTAGCCTAGGACAGACCGTGTTCTGATCCCCCGGTTCCCCATATGGTCCCCCAAGCCAGGAGCGACCTCTGAGCGCATAGCCAGGAGTAACCACGGAGCGTCACCGGGTGTGGCCCAAAAACCAAAAAAAGAAAAATAAAACAGAACCCATGTACTACTGAGGAAATTAAAGCGGTAATCAAATGTCTGCCCCAAAACAAAAGCCCAGGCCCAGATGGATTTACTAATAAATTCTTTCAAACCTTTCGATCTATTACCAATTCTGGCAAGACTCCTTCATGAAATAGAAAACAAACAAGCAAACAAAAAAATGGGAACACTTTCAAATAGCTTTTATGAAGTCAACATCACCTTGATACCTAAATCAGACAAAGGTCTACCAAAAAAAGAAAATTACAGACCAGTATCCCTTATGAACACAGATGCAAAGATTCTCAACAAAATCCTGCAAATATTCTTTGATTAGTATGAAGTGTCCATCTTTGTCCCTTATAACTTTTCTGAGTCTAAAGTTTACATTGTCTAACATTAATATGGCCACCCCAGTTATTTAAGGGTGTTGTTTTCTTGGATGATTTTCCTCCATCCCTTGATTTCAGTCAATGTTTGTTCTGACTGTTCAAGTGTGTTTCTTTTAGGCAGCAGAAGTTTGGATCCATCTTTTTGATCCATTTAGCCACTCTGTGTCTAACTGCTGCATTTAGGTCATTGACATTGAAGATGATGATTTAATGGGATTTAATGTCATCTTTGTGTATAAGTTTGGTGTGTCTGTTGGTCTGTCTTGTCTTAAAGTAGACCTTTCAGCTTTTTTAAGGCTGGTTTTGTATCTGTAAAGTTTCTGAGCTGTCGCTTATCCATGAAGCTATGTACCCTTCCTTCAAACCTGAATGTGACTCTGGCTGGATGCAGTATTCTAGGTGAAGCATCCATTTCATTCCATCTTGTCACAATATCTCACCACTGTCTTCTGGCTTTGAGAGTTTCTTTTGACATGTCTGCTGTAAATCTTAAGGATGCTCCCTTGAATGTAATTTCCCTTTTTGATCTTGCTGCTTTTATCTGTTGGATTCCATTTTTTGGATTTGTCATTGTGACCTGGTTGTGTCTTGGAGTATTTTTCTTTGGGTCTCTTTTAGTTGGTACTCTTCGGGCATGCAGGATTTGATTGCATGCAGTCTTTAGGTCTGGGAGTTTCTCTTTGATGATGTCTTTGTTAATTATTCCTGGCAATCTCCTTCCTGGGGAACTCCAATGATTCTTATGTTGTTTCTGTTGAGTATATCAAAAACTTCTTTTGGGGGGCGGTTGGGTCACACCTGGCATATTTCAGGGGTTACTCCTGGCTCTACACTCAGAAATCACTCCTGGCAGGCTCAGGAGACCATATGGGATGCCGGTATTCGAACCACCGTCCTTCTACATGCAAGGCAAACGCCTTGCCTCCATGCTATCTCTCCGGCCCCTATCAAAGACTTCTATTTTCATCTGTTCACATTCTTTGAGTTCTTTTCCCATTGTCTGATCATTTGCCCTTAAGATTCTTTTCCAGTTTCTTCTACTGCATGGAATTGCTCTGCATTTCATCTTTCAAGTCATTGATTCTGTCCTCAGCTCTCCTGTTGGAGAGACTTTCCATTGAGGTTTTCAGTTCAGCTGCCATTTTTTTTCAGATCTGTTATTTAAGTTTGGAGTTTTCTGATTTTTATCTTTTTGTTCTGTTTACCTTGAATAATTTTTATTTTTTATTTCTGTGAGGATTCTCCATATTTTCATTCTAAACTCCTTATCTGAGAGATTAATCAGATGGTTGATATTTTTTGGGTCAGCAGAGCTATCATCTTCATTCTCTGTGCATGGTGCTTGCCTACAAGGTTTCTTCATTGTCATGCTTGTAGTCTGATTTTTTTCTTTTTTCTGTTTTTTAAACTAAGAGACAGGGTCCCGCTATGTTGCTCAGGCTGGAGTGCAGTGGCGATTCACAGGCACGATCCCACTACTTATCAGCACAGGAGCTTTGATCTGCTCTGTTTCCAACCTGGGCCGGTTTGCCTCTCCTTAGGTAACCTGGTGGTCCCCCGCTCCCGGGGGTCACCGTATTGATGCCGAACTTAGTGCGGACACCCAACCGGCATAACACACAGCAGCCCAGAACACCTGGACTCAAATGATCCTCCAGCCTCAGCCTCCCAAGTAGCTGGGACTACAGGCATCACCACCACACCTGGCTAGTTTGATTTTTTTCTATGTGTTATGTTGGGGTTCATTAGTTAGAGAAAGCACACAGCATCGAAGCAAAGCAGAGCAGCTATGAATCTTTGACCCCACCTCAGTCAGGTGGGTCCACAACACCTCAGTCTCTGAGATTCCCACAGGGTGGGGGGGCACTCTCCAAGCAGGTGCGCCTAGGTACCCCTCAATGGCCAATTGGAAGCTTGCAATCACCCTTGTAGGGTGAGTTCATTTCCAAAGTTTCTAAAGTTAAAGTATAAAAAACAATATCCACATTTTTTAAAAAACAAGAAAAATATCCTTTATAATAGTTTATAACTGTTATATGGTCTAATGAGCTGTTATAACAGTTATATATCTAATGAACTGCATTGTGGATAAGGAGTCAGGAACTTCGTCCCTACATTTTCTCAAATACGGGCTGGCTATGTGACCTTGGATAAATTACTTGTCCTCTCTGTGTTCTCCCCTTTTTTTAAAAATGTTGTGACCACACAGAAAAAGTATTGTGTTCAATGAATTAGCGACTAGAATGAATTATTTCAAATATGAACAAAGCAGTGCTATGTCTAACTTAAAACACATTTTAGTTGTTGGAATCAATTCCCTTATTAGGTAAATAAGGCAGTTTGACTAGTTAATTTTTGAAATAAATTCCAACTTTAAAAATTCAATTACTCTCAAAGCCATGCTTCGAAAGCAGACCTAGAAAATTCATTATTTGCTTTTGGTATTGAAACTGTCTACTCTTTTGCATACTTTCCAAATGAGGATTACCATTATTTCTTTTAAAAAAGAAAGTGTTTTTTATGACATGGAATGTAAAACAGAAAAATGTCTTCAGCATTTATGTCCTAGTCTTCTCTTAGTAAACCTTGTTAGCTTTTCAGAATTCAAGTAGTCATATATATTCACACCAAAGAAGTCTTTCACAAAGTAGAATTAGAGTTTTATGTCTGTCCTCTCTGATCACTCATACATGTGCCAGGGCAGAGGATGTGGCCTTATATGTCTTTGCTGACATATGGGATACCTTACACAGTTATCCATGCAGCAAAACTAACATTGGAGCAAGGAGCAAGGCTAGCTTCTTCGGGATTGGATTAGAAAAAAATGTCTTGCATTGATAGTTTCTGACTGATGGAACCAAGAACCAGAGAATACTTTCTAGAAGCTTTTTCTATAAAATTCCTGGATAAAGAAATATAATGAGGCATAGCTGATTTAATAATGTGTGTAACCTGCAATAGCTTTCCACTAAATTTTGTATCATATCCAGGACTTACGCAACTAAATGGTCATATTCTCAATAAAACATTCTCTCTATTCCATCCTCTGTGCACACACTTTTCCTCCAATTTTAGAGAATTCTATCCATTTGAAAATATCAAGCTTTTGTGTGTGTGTGTGTGTGTGTGTGTGTGTTTATGCCACACCCGCTGATGCTCAAAGGTTACTCCTAGCTTTGCTCTCAGAAATTGCTCCTGGCTTGGGGGACCATATGGGACGCCAGGGGATTGAACTATGGTCCGTCCTGGGCTAGAGCCAGCAAGGCAGATGCTTACCACTTGCACCACCACTCTGGCCCTAGTCCCTCAATCTTTTCTATATCCTACCAAATCACATTAGGATTTTCAAAGGCAAATGATTTTATATGTGCTATTCTTGTTTTCTTGCTTGTCCATTTGTTTTGACCCACATTTAACGGTGCTCAGGTTTGCTCCTCGCTCTAAGCTCAGGGATTACTCCTGGTAGAGTTTGGGAGACAATAGTTGATGCCTGGAATTGAGCCTGTGACATGCAAGGCAAATGCCTTAACTCTTATACTATCACAACAGCCCAGAAATTTGCTCATTCTTGAGATGAATACTTGTCCATGGTTCCTACTACTAAATTCTGCTTTCTAATTCTTTGGCATTTGCTTGTCTAACTCCTCAGACACTAATCCTGGGCCCATTTTTAAGGATTATTATAACAGGCTTTTATTATGTGAGCAATACATTTTTACATAGAATTAATTAGCAGGGATTCCACTTTTCAAATGAATATTCTCCCCCAAACAGAGTTTTCTGAAACTAATAAGCTCTGGACTTTGAATAAATCAGTTCCTTGTGGTTAAAAGAGAGACCTTCAGAAGCCTGAGCCATAGAACTGCAGGGCAAACTCTTGTCTTGCCAAGCATTACTAAGCTGATCTGAGTTCAATCTCCTGCCACCCCATTTATATTCCCTTCAGGAGTGATCCCTGAGCAGTGAGCCAGGTGTAAACAGTGAGTATTGGCAGTGTGGTCCCAAATAAGAAATAATAAAAAAAATAAAAGAGGGGACCCCACTTCACAGGACATAGACTATTCAGTTCTTACTGAAGCAATCAGTTCACAGAGTCAGTCATTGTACCTGAAAAGTACAGTGCATGTGTCTTGTGAAGTCACATCACTTTGGACTAGTTTTGAGGCTGAGCCTATGAACTTGTTGACCATAACAGGACAACATTGATTTCCAGAATGAGTCGACATCATTGGGTGTTCAAAACAAGAATCTTCTTTGCAAGACCAGACCTTAAATTATAGGGACTAGTGTTTCCAAGAGGAAATTCCTGCCCATCACTTCTCAGGAAACTAGGGCTTTTCCAACTCTCCACCCTGAACAAAAATTGGTTGAAACACTGAACAAATGTGGAAAGCATCTCATTTCTTCTGTGAGAATTGACATAAACTAGAGATTAGTCTTTGAAGGAACATTTTAAATACAAGTTAGGAGTGGCAAGGGCTGTCTCCCAGAATAGATAAAGGTTGGAATTCCAGAAACTGGAACTAGGCAAAAGAATGTTAGATTGCACCCAGAGGAATTCCTGGGTGATTTAAGTGTTTTGAACTCCCCCACTTCATTCTGGGGCAGAAGAGAGTGCTCCAGCACTTAGAGCGGTGGTCTTTGACTATGAGGCTGATTGTCCTGGAATGTTCAGCTTTGTGGGAAGAGGAAAAAAAAACTGGAATCCTAAATTTTGGTTTCTTTTGGTAATTTTTGGTAATTATCATATGGGAGAAAAACAAGAGGTATGGACTTTGATGAATAAGATCTCACCCCTTTCTTTCCCTTTAGCAAAGAGACAGCTGAAAATTGCATTTCCTACTCATCACTATTTCCTCTGGCATGGATTCTCTCTCTGCCTTCCTGTGTTTCCTTGGTCCCTCTGCTGGGGCCATGTCAATTCACCTAGCAATAGTTCAGCGGTGGCGAACAAGTTCGACACAAAGAGTCAAAATTTTAAATTGTGAGAGTCAGAGAGCCACACCACGCAGTAACCTGCCAAAGCAGACAAACACTCACACAAAAGCATCTCATTTTAACAATAATATATTAAACACATACTGCATTTTGCCATTTTGAGTGAGGGTCAAAATCCTGCAGTGATGGTGAGGGTGTGCTGCGTCCTCCACACTAAGAACTAATGGCCAGATGTGACACAATATGTAACACACGGGTCCCCCTGCTCGCTGGCCCTTGCAGTTGTTTCTGAGGGATGGGAGATGGTATACTGCTGCCTGGGGGCAGAACTATGTTCTCGGAGATCTCTCCTCAGAGGTCCCTCCTCAGAAGCAGCAAAACAAAATCCAAACTTGGCAAAGAGTCACAGCATACAAAATCATGATAAGAGACAAAGAGCTGCATTTATTTTGGCTGGAAGCCACAGGCAGCTCGAGGGCCGCTTGTTCGCCACCCCTGCAATAGTTGGTGAAGCTCTTCGTGTTACTAAGCTGTTAGATTTGTGCTATAACAAGGAATGCTGCTTTGTAGAAGAACTGAGTTGGCTTTAGTGTCAAGTTAATATTAAATGAGTAATGGCTTCCAGGCCTTGAAAGATTCCTAAATACCACACACTGGCTTTGGCTTTACATATCCTAGTTGATGTTTGCAGCTACTCTATGAGGCATGAACTGTCAAAAGATAAACTGAGGCACACTAAACATTTTATCTGAGCCAAGCCTGATGGAAAGCAGGCAGCACTAAGCAGGAAACAGTTAGACAGGCCCCACTTATGGGGCAAGAGCAAAGCTTTTGCATGTAAGACTAGAAGCAAAACAAGGAAATTGTTTGATTGACTCTGGCTTAAACACTGACCTTATTTGGGAGTATCTGACCTGTTATTGGAGACTAGCTGTCCTCAGAATTTGATTTCTTAACCTTGAGATAATGTGAGTATAGATTTGTGTTGCATATATAGGCTACTAAAACATTCATGGCTAGTCTCTATGTTCAGTCATTTTTACAGTATTCTCTAATTACTGTAATTACAACCACTTCACAAATAGGAACTTAGAGTTCCATGGTCATATTGCTAGGAAGCATTAGAACTGGATTCAAACCCAGGTAGATCTGCCATCACAGCTCAGTTGACATGCTTGTCTTTCAGGCATTCTGTTGTAAATTTAGGCATATTCTGTAATATTGTGGGGGAAGATATGAGATGTCAAATGCAACAGGTCTGTTTGAAGTTGGGTTCTCATGCCAAAGAATTCCAACAGTCCACATTCTAAACTCCTCTTACTCGTTTAACAGCTTTGAATTATAGATTAACTCCACAACAGAATGAAGCTTAGTAATGTTCTAGTCAGGTGTTTCTCATATTACCCTGCATGGAATCATCATGAAGGCCAGTCAATCAACTGTGGTATAACCCAATATCTGACTCTCTCACTCAGAATTTCAAGGGATCAGAGGAAATACAGGCCTTAAAATCTAGATGTTTATCAAATTCCATATGCTACAGCTCAATTTTGGAATTAGGAAACTGAGACTTATGGAGATGAAGGGAGTTCTTCTCAGAGCTGAGACAGAGGGAATCAAGCTTTAACCCTTTATTACAAGTCTCTGAAAGTAATTGAGACTTCTTGAAGGGAGCAAGCTGACATAATGTCAATGGCAGTATAAATTAGTACATGGTTTATTGAAACCAATAGAATATTTTATCACTTGTAAAATTTACACCTTTTGATTTCATGCTCCAATTTTAAGGGTATCCTTGAAAATAGTTAGGGACAAGCAATATTTATGTATATAGGCAGTATATATACATAATTATACATATATGCAGATATACATGTTCAAGAGTCTGTTGACACAGGATTAATAATTCGCACTGCAGGAGAAGTCGCCAACATTTTCTTCTCTATAGTCTTCCTCAGAGCTAAATTGTTTAGCCTCTTTTACCTCATCTGCTCATCACATCCACATCTATCTTTTGTGGAACCTAGAGGAAAATAATTTATGTGTTAGTATATATGTACTTGTGATCTTGGAAGGTGATTGAAATTTAAGTTTCGGGGGGCCAGGCGGTGGCGCTGCAGGTAAGGTTCCTGCCTTGCCTGCACTAACCTAGGACGGACTGCGGTTCGATCCCCCGGTTCTCCATATGGTCCTCCGTGCCTGCCAGGAGTGACTTCTGAGCGAATAGCCAGGAGTAACCGCTGAGCATCACCGGGTGTGGCCCAAAAACCAAAAAAAAAAAAAAAAAAAAGAAATTTAAGTTTCATTGCTTTTTTTATTGTGACCAATCTGAATTACAAATCTTCCATATATATATAAGGTACAAAGTGACAGTGACTTAGGGCCATTCCCACCACCAGTGTTGTCCTCCCTCCACACCTGTTCCCAGCATGCATCCCATACCTCCTCCCTTTGCTCCTTGAACCGCTAGTGTAGCCACTCCCTTTTGTATATATCTTGATGCAGATTGGTATCTTTTTTTCCGGCCACACCCATTTGATGCTCAGGGGTTACTCCTGGCTAAGCGCTCAGAAATTGCCCCTGGCTTGGGGGGACCATATGGGATGCCGAGGGATCGAACCATGATCCTTCCTTGGCTAGCGCTTGCAAAGCAGACACCTTACCTCTAGCGCCACCTCACTGGCCCTGTAGATTGGTATCTTGATTCTGTTGTTGATGACTTTGGGTTTGGTGTTTCAGTCTGATTGTTTTTTATTTCCACTCAATGTTCATATGACTGTTGGCTTGTTGGTACCATCCACTTTTTTATTTCTTCTTTTTTTTTCTTCTCCGTTTATGAAGCAAAATAAGATGATTCAAGTCCTGTGGTTCTGTTGAAAAAAAAAAAGATGCTGGGAGGGGTCTGTCTAGGAGCTATCAATATCAATTTAAAAGGAAGGAAGGGGGAAAAAGAGAGGAAGTGAAAAAAAGGAAGAAAGAACAACCAGGCACTGACAAGAAACACAACAGCAAAAATAAATACTAGTTAAAATGGCTACAAAGAGAGAGAGGGAAAAAAATTTTAAAGGGGGGGAGGATGTGGCAAGTTTTCGTTTTGTTTTTTGGTTTTTTTTTGCATAAGCACAATAAGTATTGGGGAAATTAGAAAGGGAATTCCATTGACTCTACTCTTTAAGTATATGGTCATGGGAATGACTACAGGCTCCAGATAGGCTCATTGATGAACCCCAAGTTCCTTTCTGCTGCCAGAAAACATTCTCCTCAGTTGTGGCTGACAAAATCAGTTCTCTGTAATTGAAGATCTTGGTATTTGCACAGTTCATTAAGATGGAGTTTAGGATCGAGTCTTTCTTTATGGTTCTAGGAGTTCTGTCCCATCATGGTTGTTGTAGTCAGTCTTCTGTAGTTAGCGATCTTGGTTTTTGCACAGATTCTAGAATGAAGCCTAGGGTATAGTCTCATTGCTTTTATGCTTGATCTCCCATTGACAAGCTCTGTAACTCAAGAAAAAACCTTCACCACTTTGAAAGGCACTGACTTAGTTCATGCAAGACATGAAAGACAAACTGCATATTGTCTCTTTCATTCTACTAATGTTTAACAGTCCTTTTGTAATTCCTTGGGTCCCTTTTATCTTTATAAAACTGTGGCACTATTGAACCTGGGTCCTGTGCCATGGACCCATCTGAACAGTGATAAATTGGGCTAAACTAAAGACAATAACTCTTCTACACTATGCTTATAGGAATTACTTTGCAGGAAAATTTAATATGTTACAGATGTTTTTCAGAAAAAAATCAATAAATATAAACCCCACACACTCTCCCTTGTTCTTGCTTATAGCTATAATAAGTACTTCCAGTACTATATTGAATAGAAGTGACAAGAGGGGCAACCTTTTCTTGTACGAGATCTTTTAGTTTTTCCCTTTGGAGTGTAATGTTTGCCATGGGTTTTTGGTAAATGGCTTTGACTCTATAGAGGAAAGTTCCTCAATTTCTATCTTGTTGAGAGTTTTCTTTATTATAAACAGGTGCTAGACTTTGTCAAATGCTTTCTCTGCATCTATTGCTATGATTAAATGATTTTTATATTTTTTAATTATATATATTTTAATAATTTTTTTATTTTTAATTATGAAAACAAAGATGCAAAGAAAGAGGTTCACTGTCTAAGAGAAAGATGCAGTGGAAGGACAATCACCCATAAACAGAATTCACAGAAGTCCCCTTGCTGATATCTTAACATTGAACTTTCAGCTAAAGAATATTAAGAAAAATAAAACAGAACTCATGTAAATTGCTTTGTCCCTCAAGTCCCCAGATTGTGATACATATTTTAGCAGCACATCAAGAAATCTAAAGCCATAAAACTTATGTAACTCCTTAAACATTGAAGGCATAGTACTTTTTTACATTTCCATGCATATGCATATTAGTTTAAATTAGCCTCAAAAGTGGGTTTTTCTTTTTAAGGATAAGAGTCAAAGAAGCACAGTAAAAACGGTGATAGAGTGGCAATAATTGTTTGCATCTGCCCACCAAAATATGGGGGACATGGAAAGGAAAAACCTTGGCCTAAATACAAGGAGACCCTACTCCTGAAGTTTTTTGGCATAAGACCAACTCTAGGTTCCAGGCAAACTACATTGCCCAATCCAAGTCGTTGTCTGTAGTGCCAACACACTTTTATTTTTCACACAGTCTCTGTTGGTATCATGTTTCTGTATTAAAGATCCTGGAATCTGCATATCCTACATTGCAGTTAGGATGGTGCAGTGTGTCCTCTCGTTTCACCTCACAATTAAAGGGCAATGCAGAAAGCCCTGTTCAGTATGCAGGTCGTTGATGTTCTTAAGTCTTCTCAGTGTTAAGGGAAGTCTCTTTTGAGTAGATTGATGTCAGAGCAGTGATAGGGTCTTCCCTG
>PVKC010009166.1:0-27155 GCA_004027635.1 Crocidura indochinensis
TTTTTTTTTTTTTTTTTTTTTTTTTTTTTTTTTTTTTTTTTTTTTTTTGTTTGTTTTTTGGGCCACATCCAGAGACTCTCAGGCGTTACTCCTGGCTATTCGCTCAGAAGTCGCTCCTGGCAGGCACAGGGGACCATATGGGGAACCGGGGGGATCGAACCACGATCCGTCCTAGGTTAGCGCAGGCAAGGCAAGGCACGGTACCTCCAGCGCCACCGCCCGGCCCCCTATCCTCAGTTCTTAGTTATTCAGGAATCAAGACCTCCCCTGCTCCTGTAAGCTGCATCCAGCTCCCATCTCTCGCCCAGGCAAGAAACTACAGCCACTGTTCAAGCTGACTCATTTATGTTGCCTTTTCTCTTCCATCTCCCCTCAATGTGGACTGTTGTTTGCTACCAGATTTCACTCCAGAGAGATTCCCAGCTTGAAGACACTACCTGATCTTTTACAACTGCAAAACATTTCTAAAACTTCATAAGACCATGCTGGATGAAAATGTGCCTTGGATATTATTCCCCCTCCTACCAGACTATCTCAAAAGACTTAATGGAAATATCAATATTTTCTTTTTCTTTCTATATTTTTTATTTTTTTCTTTCTATATTTTTAAATAGTTATAACTCTTAGTGTGTTTATTTCCATATGTAGAGGTAACCCCTTCCATCCCTCCCTCCCCCCCTTATTTTGCTTGATTTGGTTCCTTAGTAAGACATTCTAGTAGAAAAGTCTTGCTTGTGATAAGAGCTCAGGTCAAAACCAGGGCACTGAGATTGTATAGCTTGTCATTTTTACCCCCAAAAGCACTAATAATATGATATGGCATCATTCCTTTTTGCATAAGCACACTTAAATGGGGAAAAATCTTATGTATAGACACATAACAGGGATAGGAGCCCATAAATTTTATAATACAGGGGTGTCTTCCAAACTAAATATTTGTCATGAGGACTCGACTTAGACCTCAAGTGATCAGACACAAACTGTTCAATCCCAATCCCTGAATCCCAACCTTAGAACTGGGACAGTTCCCTGCACCAGCACCAGGAATCAAAGTCCTCGCCCTGGAGGGAGCCCCTAATACCACGCTGGCACCAATTTGATTCAGGGTAAGTTCATATGACACTATAATGATGGGGAAATAGCAACAATCTTGATCTAAGAGCATGTTGCCCTATCTCAGATTTTATTTATTTAGACACTATGATTTACAAAGTTTTTTTATACTATGGTTGCAGGCATGCCCCAAAATAGCCTTATCTCCATTTCCACCTTCCATAACCTCAGGTTTCCTCCATCCCCAACCTGACTCCTCACAGATATATATATGTATATATATTTATATTTATATTTATATTCATATATTTATATTTATATATGTATGTATATATATATATATATATATTTGGTTTTTGCGTCACACCCGGCAGTACTCTGGGGTTACTCCTGGCTCCATGCTCAGAAATTACTCCTGGCAGGCACGGGGGACCATATGGGGCGCCCTGGTTTGGACCTGAGCTCTTATCACAAGCAAGACTTTTCTACTAGAATGTCTTACTAAGAACCAAATCAAGTAAAATAAGGGGGGGGAGGGAGGGATGGAAGGGGTTACCTCTACATATGGAAATAAACACACTAAGAGTTATAACTATTTAAAAATATAGAAAGAAAAAAATAAAAAATAAAAAAAATAGAAAGAAAAAGAAAATATTGATATTTCCATTAAGTCTTTTGAGATAGTCAGAAGGTTTGGTTTATCCTTGCCATTTTGGTTTACTTCGCTAGACATGAGATCCTTCAGCTCCATTCAAGTTGCAGTGAGTTGCATGATTTTATTATATATATATATAATATACATATAATATATACACTGAAGATTATGAAAACACCTTGGTACTGGAATAATGATAAAATTTTCAACCAATTTATTAGAAATGAGAGTCTAATAAAAAAACTCTCCAATATAATGAAAACTAATTTATTACCAAGGATTTGGATCCACGGTTTTTCAACATATAATTATGGAAAAACTGGATAGGTCTATGCAAAAAAAGAAAAGTAAATAAACTAAGAACTATGACTAATTTGCACCTTATGTAAAAGTCAAACTAAAGCAGCCAACAACCTTGATATTGAACAAGATAGTAAAATAGCGTTGATGAAAATATAGATAGATAGACAGAACACTTCAGGATTAGGACCACAAAAATGTTTTTAATATTGTGATTTAATTGGTAAAGACAACAGAAACATTACATAAATTAAAAACATAAAATTAAAATTTAAAAATTAAAGTGTTTCTGCATGGGATAAAACAATTATGGGCTAAATTAAGAGATGCTACTGAATGGAAGATAATATTTGCACACAGCAAGTAGGTGAATCATTAATATCCAAATAAACACACAGAAAGATCAGAATCAATAAGTCCAATAACACTACAAAAATGGGAAGAGGAAATAAACGGACACTTTTCTGAAGAGATGGATGATCATTAGGCATTTAAAAAAGTGCTCATCACTTCTCAGAAATCCAAATTAAGAAACAATAAGACATCTTCTCACATCAGTCAGAAGGGCAAATATCAAAAAGACTATATTTCAGGGGTGAAAAAGAAGTACAGTATATTGCCTCAGAAGTACTAAAGATAGGAATGTAACTTAGTGCCTATGAAACAATAGAGGCATTCTTCAAAAACTAAAGATCAAGTATCTCTTTGATGTAACAATCTATTGCATGGTATCTACTGCCCTCAAAAAATAAATTATTCAAAAATGTATAAATTCATTGTAATACTTAGTGCAATATGTTATATATAGTCAAGACAGCCAATGACAAGACTAGATAGTGAGGTTGAGGCATATGAACACAATGCAATTACTATACTATTTCGACTGTAAAAATTTCAGTGTAGAAAATATCATTGGGGAAGAAGTTAAAATCATACTAATAGCATAATAAGAACTTGGAATATTAAGAAGAATTAGGTTATTCCAAGAATAAATTTTACAAACTAGACAAGAGTTTTATCACCAACTGTACAGGTAATTTAGTACTATGTATTTTGGTTCATATCGAGGATTAGGTAGTTAATGGATGAGAATTCAATATATAAGCAAAAGTGTTCTTTCTTAGGAGCTTAGAGGTAAAAATTATTAAGGGAATTTAAATTTAAAGTAAAACGAGTATGGCAGGAATATTCAGGTATATTAATTAGTTAACAAAGAAAATAATCTTGCAGAGAGAGTGTAATTATTTATGTCTTAGACATGTGACAGACTAGCATGATTATTAAAAAACCTAGTCTATGTATAGAGTACATCTCATTATACTCATTATTTTGGTCATTTTTCTAGTGTCCTTTAAAAACAATACATGGTAATATGTTCTAAGTAATATCAGACATCATGGATGTGTCAATTTAAAAAAAGCAATATGTCTTAACACTATGCTCAGTACCATTCCTAATATGGAGACACAATTCAAAGGCAGTAATGGCCATTGCCTAAGGACTGTCCCATCCTAGGTATTGGCTAGAACTGCAGAACCTGTGTTCAATGCCAGTCATCACCATGATCATCACTAACTGTTCTAATGGACTGTTTTGAAACTGCTTCTGGCTTTTATAACTTTGCAAGCCTATTTTATGTTTTGTAGCTTGACTCTCCCGTTAGCTAGTATCTTTCTATTCATCTTACATGAGTAATAACCATCATGTTGAATGTGATCGATCCAGAGCCCTGACTAACATTGTCTCTCAGATAATACAACAGTGTCTTGGAGTGCTGACCAGCCCATTGTGTCCCGAGCCTCTTACAACTTAGAAGGCCTGAAATCAGGCCTGAAATCGGCACCGCATTTAGACTCACTCCTATCCCATTTCTTTCCCTTGGGTTTTTTCCTCAAGAATATATAACAACTGAGGTTCAGAGTATCTACTTGTAGTCTAACAAGATGAGCTGGTTTTAGAGCCAAAAGAATAGTTCAAATCTGGAAACTTGAGGTTATTGACCCTCTGGGTCTCAGTTCCTTCCAGCAGAGAATGGTGCAGTTCTGCAAATGCAAACAGTGTGTTCTAAGCTATGTCCTTTGGGTTTACTTATATGGAATAATATTTTTTAGTGAAAGTCATATTTAATTGGGTATTCTACATTTTATCTGATTCGGGCAGATAAGACAGAACAAAAGGCAAAATAAGCAAATGTTAATATTTTTCTACCACAAAACACATTATAATGGTAAAGTCTGTTATTAATACCTGAGGTCAAACACTGAGCTAATGGGATTTTCACTTTTCTTTATGTTTCTTTTTACTAACCACTATATTTAAATTTTAAAGAGCCTGAATAATCTATCTGGATCACAAATATTTCACTGAACATTAAATGTTTAGTGAATTCGTGATTATTCTGATTTTTTTATTTAAAATAATTTAATGTGTATAAGTCCAGTTGAACTGAAAACCTGCTCCCATTTTAATTATGGCTACATAAAGTATCTTTACTAAAAATATTATCTATATTTTTGAGACTAGTTTTAGACAAAAAAAGTCTGGACTTGTTCAAAATTTTAAAAGATTGGTCCATAGACCAACTGTGCTGAATTTTATGAGAAAAAAATAATTTTTATGGTTATTAACTATAGTATTATAAGTTTCAAAAGAACCAAGCCATGAACAGAAAATATTTTATATATGCCCATACTTTCCAAGAAGTATTGATATGCTATGTAGAGGTTACTTTTTATTATAAATTTATTTTTAATAAGTAGAGATTACATTTTATGATAAATTAATTCTAAATATCTATAAAGACATAAGTAAATAAAATATGAACTTTCAGCTCAGTTAAGAAGACCAATGCCAACTTGCACCAAGGTATTTGTAAAGTACTTCTGTATTCAGTTCCTAGTACCCAATATGGTCCCCTGTTAAGCACTACCAGGAGTGATCCATAAGCACAGAGCTAGTAATATGAGGGGTTGGTGTGGCTCCAAAACAAGTAAGTTAAAAGAATAAATATCTAAATATTCAAATTCCCTCTCATTTATAAAGGTGATCAGCTCTCATTACAGAATTCCGTTTCCTAATCAGGTGATGTCCCTAAATTTCACATATTTTATGGAAAAGTGGGATTCTTTAAGTAAATTATAAATGTGCATGTTTGTTTGTTTGTTTGTTTGTTTTGGTAGTATCTTGGGCAGTTTAGAAACCTGAAAGACAAGAGGAAGGAAGAAAGAAAGGTGTCCTATTCTAATGGCAGGTGGTTCTTGATATATGTAAACCAGGTGGTAGGTAAAGTTTAGGTTGCTTCTATATTTTTCAGCACATTCCAATGCTGAACTAAGGATGTAACTCCAATGAAAGAGAGATTGTCTTGCATGTGTGAGACCTAGAGTTGTATCCCCAGAACTGCTATGACAATTGCCCTAGAAAAAGGCAAGGGGAAGTAAATAACGAATCAGTGCTTTTAAAAGTAGCATCTAGTGCTTCAATAGCACATGTACAAAAATTGAAATAATAACAGATTAGCATGGGTCTGGTGCAAGGACATGAAAACTCATAAAACACTTCGTAGTTTGAAAAGGCTAGCTGAGTCAGGCAGTTCTGAGAGGGGGGATTCAGGGTTATTCGATAGGAAGATGGGAGCAAGGAGTTGACAAAGAGTGGGTACTCAGAAACCAGACATACTCAAGAGTAGCTGAAAGTGAGTCCAATTTATTGGGAGTTCTGATTCATATTTAAGCAAAAAGTTATCAATAGTAGAAAGTTGGGTAGAACAAATGTAACATGTTTTTGCTACATGTCAGCATAATCATTAGACAATCATCTAAACATTAGATGTATATTGTAAATTCTTTGTAATCAGTGTCATTTACCATAAACTGACATCAGAAAAGTACTTTTTATTTCCTTTTGTATATGATTCTAGGTAGTCAACAGAAATTAGAAAAATACTTATTCTTTCCTCTTGGATATGATTCTTGCTAGTAAACTATGAATTGACAAAGTACAACCCCATTGTCCATTTAATATCATACCAAAATGCTATTGTGAAAAAAGGGCAGATGCAATTAAAAGGCCAAACACATCTGCAACCGACACAATATTAAATAACTGACTAAAAATATTATTGATTCTATCAGCTTGGAAAAATATTATTGTAGATTATTCTATCAGCTTAGAGTAAGGTATGTTCTAATAATTCTTGTTTTAATGCAAGGGACAAAAGTACACGGTTTGCCTTTTTAATATTTTTTATAATATATATACACACATACATATAAATATATATATGTACTCTGCATGTTAATTCTCATCATGCCTTAATGTTTAGCAAGTTCATGGTTGCTATCCTGCCAAGTGCTAACCTAAGGCAAAATTGTCCTTTTCCCAGCAGTGTCTACCAGGACCGCATCCCCTTTTTCAGGGGAGAGACTGAGCCTCTCCTGTTGGAATCCAGCCATCATGCCTATAGGCTGGGGACTAAGGCATGAAAGAATTGGTGCAGTATGTCTTCATCTAAAAAGTAACAACCCCAGTCTATTAAAAAAGAATAAAATAAAAATAGGGATTAGTGAGAGAGTACATTGGGTGACTTACTTACTTTGTACTCTCCTGACCCCGTTTCTTGCCCAAAATCTGCCAGGTGTGATCCCTTAGAACCATTGGGTATGGCTCAAATGTAAAATAAAATAAAGAGAAGTACTAGCAACACTTTTTAAAGGAACTGATAGTTATCTTTGACAACAAAGACTGAAGACTGTGTTTGTGAGAGCAACTTCTGGATAGAAACTAAGGTCTACTTTTACATCAGACATGGTCTAAAGTGGGAAAAAGGGAATCAGAATAAATGATTGAAATATCAGAGAGTCATGAATTTGGGAGAGGCATTTCATTTTATGAACTTGATTAAATCCAGAAGATCATGATAATTCCCTGAAAGAAGGTGTACATGTGTAATTGTACACAACTTTTGACATCATAGCAGTTCTGCATATCCTGAGTTCATAGGCTTTTTTCCTTTCCTCTAAAATTCAGGGGTTTTCAAACTTTTTAAACAGGGGCCTTGTTCACTGTCCCTCAGACCATTGGAGGGCCAGACTATAGTAAAAACAAAACTTACGAACAAATTCCTATGCACATTGCATACATCTTATTTTGATGTGAAGAAACAAAACGGGAACAAATACAATAGGTGGCCCACGGGCCTTAGTTTGAGGACCACTGGGAATAGTGTTGTATTTTAGGTACAAAGTTTATATTTGCTTTCATTAGTAACATGTAGTTATGCTGTTGTTCTTTAGTTCATCATTTTATAATCTTCACTTTGGTAAGTTATAACCAAGTTGATACATTAACAACTCAGAATGTGTATTCCAGAAGCACTTTAGATCTCAATGAGCTGTTTGCCTATTGATTATTTAAGTAAATGAGGCCTACATACATAGATAGATAGTGACACAGTGACAAGGATGTGCAAGGGCTACTGGTTAACATAGCAGTAAAGATATATAAAGATAATTAGATATGGTCTCTGACCAGAAAAAGGCATTGTGTGACAGACCTGTTTTCAAAACAGGAAACCAAATGGAGTCATTTGGAACTGTTATGATTTGTTCCATTCCAAAACATGCTGATGAACTTATGAGACTGACCTGAGAAAACATGAAGGTCTGCTCTGTTTTCCTCCCTTAAAGGGAATGTTAGTTCTCAAACATGACATTTTCAGTGTGAGAGAAGTGGAAACGTTTGACGTCCTACCTTCCCTACCTACTTCTAAGAGATTTCACAATTCCTTCAGATGCCAATCAAACTAGATTGAATTTGTAACTAGATGACACAGCCAGCTATCATCAGCCAGATTTTTTAAAGATTTGCAAAAATTTAAAGTGTAATTTTTCTCACTATGTTTTCATATTGGAAAATGCAGTTACTGCTCATCAATTATGTTATTTGTGTTGAGAATTCATCAATGAATTCAACTCTAACTTGATTACTACTACAGTAAATAACACTAGATAGAATCTACATAAAAAATTTAGAGAGTCCTCTAAGGACATTAAGAGTTGTGAAGCCAACATGTTTGAGAACTGCTTTTCTAGGACACTGACAAACTGAAGATCATTTGTCAAAAAGGAAATAGGAAACATTGGTCTAGTGTTAATATAAATTTAATATACATGCATGCATAAATATACATATCTTTTATATTCAATAAAGATGAATGTCTTACATAGAAAAAATTGGAGTTTCCCCAGAGTCAGCACTTTCTTTTCTCTAAAATGATACTACCATTCATTGTGTTTTCCATTCTGTCGTGTCAAATATTTTTGTTTGAGACATTTCTCACAGTCCTCTTCTTCACTTTCCTACTTAGATTGAAGGTAATGAGGTCTTTTCCTTGTAATGCCATGGAATATTTGAGAGGCTTAAATTCAATGAGGAATGACAGAGACATGAGTGCATGAGGGAAGCACAATGTCACGAGAAATAACCATCATTATTCTAGTACTAAAAGTATTACTTTTTCCAAAATGAAATTTGAATATGCAATTTGTTAGAGAAGTTATAAAAAAAGTATTCGTGATGCTGCTGAAACTTTCAGTATTTATTACAGTAGTTATTTTTCTTGAGGTAGATTTATTTTCTTGTCAGTAGGGCTTAGATTATCTTTAAATAAAATGATAATGGTATATATTTCTAAAATGAGTATACATAATGGATAAAAGTCATAGGAGTAATATGAGGTCTATTTGTTCTTGATACCAAGAGTAAAAAAATACATAGTAAAAAAAATACAAGAGTAAAAAAAATATATATATATTATATATATATAATTAAGTTTATTGAGCCAGATGACTTACATTTCTTCCAGCTCTTTGTGTCTCTGATCTAGATAGAATGTAGCTTCTTTCTAAATTGCTGGCTTCAAGAACTGATTTACAATGCTTCAAAATTTAAAATAATGGTGAAAAGTGGCAAATAGTTAACATTTTAGACATGCAAATCTATAAAGAAAGCACTATTTTACAATATTGGCTTTACTAAGCCAACCAATACAGCACTGTTTAATCTCTCCAATATGGGTAGAGAATAGAATGTTTCATAGGTATGCATTTCCAACTGCTTTAAATGTCAAGGCCTGTTTTCAGTCATTAACCATGGTAATTCATCTAGCTAAATGTTATATACCCATCTTTTAAGGCAGTGTTAAATGAATAGACTAGTTATATACCTAGTTATAAGGTCAGCACTTGCTGTGTGAAAATATTTTATGTATCAGGGGGCATTTTCATAACTACTAGGTACTTGATTTATGTTCAATGAAATGGGCTTTTAGAAAACAACTTTGATTATTAAAGCATGATAGCTTGACTTAAACAATTTAACTCTTATTGTTAAATGAATTCAATCCTACAAACCAAAAATTCATATCACAGTATTTAACTCTTAAAAATATGTTATGTCTCACCACTGACTCAAAAGCCTGGCTTGGGGGACTATATGGGACACCAGGGACCGAACCAACCGAGGTCCATATCGCTGCGCCATTGCTCCAGCCCGTAAAATGGGATTTTTAGCTGCTGCCTTTGTTAGCACTTACCCATCTCAATCACAGTTTTCTATTTCTTGAAATAATTCTCATTTTAAAGCCTTAAATTGGGTTATGTAACTAATTGGTTATAGAACTGGCTAAATACCTAGGTGTTTGTTGAAAAGTGAATGGGTATATACACATGACTTGGTATATATATATATATATATATATATATATATATATATATATATATATGTATATATCATGATATATACTATGCATCTTTGGGGTGCAGAATCACTATTGCATGGGTCTCTGTTCCTGGATCTATGCTTACTGGTATCCCAATAGTGCTCAAAGGACTATCCACAGTGCCAGGAACCAACTCAAGGTTGGCACCATGTTAATTCCTCTGTACTATCTCTTCAGTCCCATTCAGAGTTTTCAGTATAAATTTTAGAATCATTAATTAATCCTTTCTTCAGCAGATATTACTAGCTGAATTGTTTTGTTAGTTTTTTCCCAAGTTAACTATTCTAAATAATTGCAGATAGAAATTTTCAAGTTGGCCAGAGCTATACATTTATTTTACCTGGAGGGAACCACAACCAACAATACTCAATAATTTCTATTCACTCAGGAATTATTCCTAGCAGATCTCAGGAGAACATATGATATTCCAGGGATCAAACCATGGTCAGCCATCTCCAAGACAAGAGTGCTGCCCACTATGCTATCTTTCCAGCTCCACACTTATCTTACTTTTTTTTTATCCATGTGATCTCCTCAAGTATTTAATCATACATTCCATTTTGCCATAAATATCACAAGAGTATCCTCATTTTTCTCTGTATAAAGTTATGAAAACAAGTAGGTTCTTTTCATAGAAAGTAAGATTCAAGACAAAATCTGTGTGTAAGCATATGCATGAATGCTGTGCCAGACTAAAATGTGTGACCGGGCAAATTCAATGATAGAGATAGAAAATAATATCTTTTTAGGTCATGATTTCATAATTTCTCTTTAAATATCTGTCTTGAGTCTATAATGAAACATAATGAAGTTAGTGAATACATTAACTATGTATATTTAATACAGCTATTTAAAACTCTCTTCAAGAGCATAAGTAGATTTGGAACACTCATCTGACCTATAATAATTCTCCGATTTGGGGCCGGAATGATGGCGCAAGAGGCAAGGCATTTGCCTTGCCCGCGCTAGCCTAGGACGAAATGCGGTTCAATCCTAAGTGTCCCACATGGTCCCCCAAGCTAGGAGCAATTTCTGAGCTCATAGCTTGGAGTAACCCCTGAGTGTCCCTGGGTGTGGCAAAAAATAATAATAGTACTCCAATTTTACAATTTTTATATCACATCACCTTTTGGGGTTACTGTCAAAGTTTTTATTTGCTGCTCTATGATATTATAATATCTTAAGGTTCTTTGGTTTTAGGAGATGTTTTTGTTCTGCATCAATTTTGCTTTTGGTGCTGGCAACCTTTCTCTCTTCTTAAAATCTATTGTTCCCATTTTTCAATGAAGGTTCAATCTTACTCATTCTGAGTCCATTCTAATCGATATTAGTGACTCCTAGAAAGGCCTAGTATTCATCACTTAGTCATAGACCTATAGTAGAATGAGTTTACTCTGAATCAGATATCCCTTTCCTCCATGAATAAGACCACATCACGGGCCCAGGAGATAGCATGGAGGTAAGGCATTTACCTTTCATGCAAAAGGTCATCGGTTCGAATCCCGGTACCCCATATGGCCCTCCGTGCCTGCCAGGAGCAATTTCTGAGCATGGAGCCAGGAGTAACCCCTGAGCACTGCCGGATGTGACCTAAAAACCAAAAAAAAAAAAAAAAAAGACCACATCACGTTTTGATGAGTGAATTTTCCTTAAATTCTCAATAGAAATATAAAACTGTGATCTCCTAATTGAGTCATGTATATGTTCATGAATTTCAGCTTAAGAATGTTAGTCTCTGCAAAAGCAAACAAGGTTGGGTGGACTGGATGAAAAGCTGAGCTGACCAATCTGACATCAGTCTTCTGAAATGTCCACTGCATCAGGATCTTGGGGTTCTGTTTTCTTTCAACTGCCATTGTGGCCTTTCAATTAGGGATTGAGACTTTTTACATCATCCTTCCTTTAACATACCAGTTTTCCTACTCTTCACTGCTTTTTAAATACACTAACATAAACCTGAAGTGGTTTAGTATTTTCTGAGGAGGATGGTTGGCAGTTCTGTAAACAACCCATATATTTAGAATCCACCCAGGAAACTCTGAGGGACACTCACTTAAGTCTATAATGAGCACCTCATACATGCATATGCAGAGAGCACTGCAAACCATTCAGTAACTCCTGAGTTGATTGGTTTCCCAAATCATGAGTCTCAAACTTGAGTCCCTCTCAGTGTCCTGCAGTGTATGAGAATCCACCTGACTGAATCTTACCATACAATTACGGAAGAGGGGAATCTCACATGGAGATGACTCCACCATCATATTCCCAGACAATACTGACTGGGATGAGAACCACAGAGAACCATTAAAGAGAATCAGGTTTCTGTTGGGGTCACAGCAGAGGGTCAACTGTGGTATTGATCTGTCTTGAGAAATCTCGATGGGAAAAGATCACCTCAATCTTGACCAGGGATCTCCTGCTCCTGCATCTGTGGTAGATAGAGAAGCAAAGAGGAAAACAGACACTGTGAACCATGGCAAACCTTTGACCTACAAAACTGAGGTAACCACGCTAAAGAGGTTTAGGGGAGCAGAAGGATGAAGTGAGAGAGGAATGACCTAAGGCTAGTGAGGGAAGGCCCTAAGTTCTTTCCTTGTGAAGGTTCAGCAATATCATACACCAGAACCATAAAGTTAAACTCTTTTGTAACCATGTTATCCAGACCATGATTTTTAATTGAAATTTAAAATAAAGGAGGACTATTTTGTTCAAAATTATTATTGTTGTAATTTGCATATAGGAAAAATTCTCAACAGCCAACTCTCTTTGTGTTGACTCAAGGCAAACTGAACTAGACAATTGACATTTTCTCACACTTCTTAATTTCTCAGTTCATGAATGGGACTACCGGAAAGTCTAAACTGATGTAAATTTCACATTTTTATGAGAATTTAGAAGTTGTTAATGGACACTGAGGACTCTTTTCCAGGAGACAATTCACAACTTTGAAATCTTTGTTTCTATCAAGAGTACACATGTCTTTGAGAGGGAGCACTCACCCTAATGGTCTCTTTGTTTCCTACAAGAAAGAAAGCTTCTGCATTGCAACGCCTGTGTCCCTGACAGTGCACAACCAGATACCAGTCTTAATACTCCTGGATTCTGTCTTCTGCAGACACAGGGAACTTTATCCAGACAAGGCATCCTCAACACTACAAGGCCACATTCATCTGCTTTCTTCCAAATCCACGACACCTGCTTTTAACCCGTCATAAGAGAGTCTCCCTGTTAAAGTGACCAAAAACCACTTGATCCCCCAGGACTTTTCTCCCATCACCTAACGAAAACAAATTGAAATTTCCAAAATAACTCTTTGCAACTTAATAAATATCCCCTTCACCAATAAATTTCACACAAGTCAATCTGATGTCAAGAATTGCAAATTAGGTATTAGAACCTGTCAGAATTTGAGAATAATGTTTTTTGGTGTTTGACAATGATGAAAAATTTGGCAGAGAGGATAAATTAACATGAGTCTATGATTTATTTTATGATGATGTAAAATTTTGAAATCTAATTTGAGTTTGAGTCCATTACTCTTGAATAATCTATAAAAATAATTATTAAGGAGCAGAATGAAAATTCAGGACTTGCCATAAATCCCTGTTGGATCCCTGCCTGGTTTTGTCCTGCAAGCACCAAGCACTGCCTTTAGTTTTTTGTTGTTTTTTTTTTTTTGGTGGGGGGGACACAACTAGTGATGCCCCGGGCATACTGGCTTTACACTGCCATTAGTAAGCCCTGATCATTACTGGGATAACCCAAACATCTCTCCCCCACAAATAATTATTTTTATTAAAGTAAATAGGGCCCAAACATGTCCAATTATTTGTGGTAGAGATATAAAATCTTATACACCATAAACTGTTAGAATATCACAATGTGTCTTGTTTACATTTAATTTATGATAGCAATAAAAGGTTTGCAACAAAATTGAGAGAAAAGTACAAATTTTTCACATACTCCTATTTCCACATTTACATTGCCTCTTCCTTTGTCAACATCACCACATGTTTTAAAATTTAGAACTTTTTATATTTTGGAAAGTCTTTATAGGCATAAATTCATCTTATATAGAAGCTCCTGTAAGATCTGAGGTAGCAATTCATAATAGAGTATCAATATTTATATGAGTAGATGAATGAATAATTCAATGAGGTAAGGTTTTGATAAAGATGTTAGTACAAGTTAGGTATTACTAAAGCTGAGTTGTGATTTATTTCACTCTCAGCACTTTTTGAACTTTATAGCTGCAGAGAAGAACTCTTATTACTCTCACAAAATACTATAAATTCAGGAAACATAAGGTCCCAACTCTGAACCCCACAACCACATGTCCCCCATTCAAACACTGCTAGGCAACGCAAACACATTCTGAAGGCAGTCACTGATAATAGGCCTGTGGTTCAGTTATCATTGTGTCATCGGTTCTATGGTACTTCTAGATTTTGTTGAATATGGAGACACACAGATGACACTGACTTTGTAAAAATATGCTATTCACTGCCTAGTGGTCCCTCTAGAGTTTTGCTTTATTATTGAGTTGCTAGTTCCTCATCTGATTTGATAACTTTAATCCATGTTACTACATTTATTGGTTACTTAACATATATAAAATACATTTTAATGGGCTATACATGTAAAGGTGCACAGAACTACACACATATATGTAAAAACATATAAGCTATATGCTTTTATTTATTGGTTTGGGGGCTACACCAGTGACTCTCAGAGGTTGTACCTGGCAGGCTCAGGAGATTCTGTGGGATGCCAGGGATTGAACCTGGGTTGGACAAATGCAAGGCAAACACCCTACTTGCTGTGCTATCACTCTGGTCCCAGAAATATATTTTTAAGTAAGTTAATTTATATAACATCAGATGAACTTCTCAAAAATCTAGAGTCAACTAGGGAAAATGGTGGGGCTGTGATGACAAGAACATTCTCATCTGCTGCTGTTGGGGATGTTGTCTGGATCAACCTTTCAGGGAAAAGGGACCAAGATGTCTCAGGAAACTCGGAATTGAGCTGCCATATGACCCAAAAATTCCACTTCTGTATATCTACCCCGAGGACATATGCACATTAGTCACTGCAACACTTGGCATAGAGGAAGGAACTTAGGCCAGTATGCTCAGGTGGCAGCCTGGTGATTTACATCTGGTCCCGAGTCTCCGTTTAGAAATGACACTGGAGAGGCAGATACTGGCCTACAGATGCTGGATAATTAGATAGCAATCAGGAGGGACAGAGTTCAGCTTCCATTCTGCTATTCAATTTCTATGAGGTATAAAACAAATTGCTAAATCAGCCTTGGTATTAAGGTTCCTTGTTTAGCAAATAAGGAGATTGTAATTTCACTTCCACCTAGTAATGCTGGTATTTTAAATCTGAATCTAATAAGGATATGTTGGCATATTTTTCACCATCACATTTATCATTTTCATAACCCATTTGGCAGACTTACATTGATGATTCTAAAAAGTTGTCTGTGTATTAATATTCAATTAAGAATAGCTACTACAGGGACTATAGTGTTAGCACAGCAGCAGCGCATTTGCCTTGTATGCAGCTAATTCAAAATGGACCCAGGTTCTATTCCCAGCATCTGATATGGTCTCACAAACCTGTCAGAAGTGATTTTTAGTGCAGAGCCAGGAGTAAACCCTGAGCATCCCAAAAACCAAAAGCAAACAAACAAAAATACTTACTACTCCATTCAAAAAATAACTATAAAGACACCCCAAAATTAAGTTGCCTAAAATAGCTGACAAGATGCTGCTAGAGGTAAGGTGTCTGCCTTGCAAACGCTAGCCAAAGAAGGACTGAGGTTTGATCCCCCCACCTGAACCCGGCGTCCCATATGGGCCCCCCAAGCCAGGGGCAATTTCTGAGCGCTTAGCAAAGAGTAACCCCTGAGCATCAAATGGGTGTGGCCCGAAACCCCCCCAAAAAGTTGCCTAAAATAAGTGATAAATAAATAGAAATATGAACAAATATTAATGCAAATAGGTCTGAGAAATAATTTTAATTTAAAGGGTTGTGAAGTAAAATTATTTTCCTATACTGAAGGTTTTTTAGAGTACTGAAAGAAGAATAACAATCTAAGCTGTTATATCCAGCAAAGTATTTTAAATAAGAATATAAATATCTTGGGGCCGGAGAGATAGCATGGAGGTAAGGCATTGCGTGCAGAATGACGGTGGTTTGAATCCCGGCATCCCATATGGTCCCCAGAGCCTGCCAAGTGCGATTTCTGAGCCAGGAGTAACCCCTTAATGCTGCTGGGTGTGATTCAAAAAACAAAAACAAAAAAATAATGTAGCTATATTTTAAAATTAATGACTGTCTGCTCCAGTGGCCATTCAGGTCTGTGACTGGGTAGGAACAGGGCATCTCCCATCCTAATCCCTCCCACCAAATGTGAACAGGGCTGTCTTTTGGGACTTTCCTCAGTTTCCTTCCAGGTTCCAACAACAGTTCTTTTGTCTGCCACGTACAGCCAGTCAGGTCTGTTTCTTGGCAAAAACAGGGAACCTCACATCCTTCCCATCAACCCTTCTTTTTCCAAACCAAAGTCATTTTAATTTATAACATATAGCTCCTGGCAGATTAGATCTAGCACTTCTTTCTCTTAGAAAATACACATCTCAAAACCCAGCTGAACAAACCAATGAAAATGTTGCAATATTTTTATCATATTTAAATAATGTTGCTTGTTTAGAAAAATAACCTTTAAAGAAGAAATAGTTTGAATCACCTTTTATACAAACAGTTCAATAGATCTAACCAGAAAAACTTTCATTTATATGGAAGGGAAGATTAAAACATTCTCAAACAAAAAAAGGACTCATAATATGTGTACTAAGCAAACTGACCCTAAGTCTCAGAAAATACATAAACCAAATCCCCAGTTGTAACAACAATAACCCTACGTAATAAATTGTCAAAACAGCCCTTTCTGCCAATAGTTTCGTTTAATGTCAGTGGACTAAACTCTCCCATTACAAAGCACAGAGTAGCAGGTTGGATCAGGAGACCAAAACCAGACATCTACTGTCTGCAGGAAACACACTTAAAAGTTCAGGATAGACACAAGCTCAGAAATAAAGGATGGAAAACAATTATACAAGCCACTGGAAAACTAAACAATAAAAAGCTGAAACACCATACTCACATTAGAACAAACTGCATTTAACCTCAAGAAAATACCTAGAAACAAATTATTTTGTGCTTTTTTTTTCCCCCTCCTGCACAGGCACAGTAAAAATTGGGGTCATTCAAAGAGGAATTCCCTTGGCCTAAGAGATACAGGTTTTCTCCACCCTTAGAGTATATTGTCATGGGATTAACTATAGACTCCGTACAGGCTCATTTATTCTCTTCTTGGTGTTTTCGTGGTGTTTGGGAGACTTTTGCTCCATCCTGGGTGATACAGTCAGACCTCTGTATCTAAAGATCTCGGTGTCTTGACAAGTCAAGGTGTGGAGCTTGTGATGAAGTCTTTCTTTGTGGTTCTAGAAGTTCTGCTCCCTCAGTGTCATTTTAGTCCGTTTTCCGTGGTTGGTGGTTTTGGTCTTTGCATTGATCCTAGGGTGTTTCCAGAAGACCCATTTTGCTGCAATTGTCCCAGACAGAGCTTTGGACCTGGAGATCATAGTTGTTGTGCAGGCCATAGCTCAAATTCTAGACTACGGCTTTTTTTTTTTTTTTTTTTTGGTTACAGGATACATATAGTCTGGTCATGGTTCTATCAGCCTGTCATCTACAGATCGCAATCTTGGCTTTTGGATGGACCAAAGGATGACTAGTACTCTTGCAGGCCTGGGGCTGAGGGAGGTAGATATGAGAGGTATGATGGGAACGGAGGTGTAGGGAGAACAATTCGGTGAAGGGAATCCCCCAGATATTAAGTTAACATGTACCTTAAATATTATTGTCAACAAGAGTCTTCTTTACATGCAAAAATTAGTGGTGATGGGAGGACAACTTTGGTGGTGGGAATTCCCCTGAATCAATATTAATATGTACTTAAAATATCACTGTGAAAAATATGTAACCCACCTTGCTCAAAATAAAAAATATTATTAAAAAAAAAAAGAAAATACCTAGAGACAAAGATGAACACTACTTATTGATCAGAGAAAGAATAGATCAAGAAGTACTAACTGATCAACATTTCTGTATCAAATGTAGAGCCAGAAAAATAGGCAAGGCTTTTGCCCACATACTTAGAAAAACATATGGACAGAAATATGATAGTAGTGGGAGATTACAACACACCGTTATGGCCACTAGACAGACCCACTAATCTGAACACAAGCAAAGACATAAGAGCTAAATAAGAAATTAAAAAAATTAGGCCTAATTTATTTATAATGTATCTATGTATCATCCTCAAAAAATGGAATACACATTCTTCTCAAGTGCATATGGAATATTCTCCAGGATAAACAATACTTTAGGACACAAGTCTAAATTACATAAAGTCACAAATATAAGAATTATATGAACCCGAATCAGACCACAATGCCACAGAGATAAAGACTGACTGTAAAAAGAAGATGTGGAGAAAATCTAACACCTGAATACTACACAACATGCTGCTCAACAACAGCTGGATAAGAGAGAAAATAAAGAGATTCCTTGAAACTAATGATAATGAAGAAACAAATTGCTGAAATCTATGAAATACAGTCAAGGCAATAGTTCAGGAGAAAATTCGTAACAATACTGGCCTACATTAGGAAAGAAGAAAAAGACAAAATCAAAAACCTAAAGGGACACCATAAGTATCTGAAAAACCAACAGCAAAGGAACCCAAACACAAACAGAAGAAAAGAAATAATAATTTTTAAAAAAGGCAGAAATTAACAATACAGAAACAAAAAAAATAAAATGAAAACAAAGTTTTAATGAGAGGAGGAGCTCGTTTCTTTTGGAGGGGGTTGTTTTTTTTTTGGGGGGGGGTGGGTTTGGGGCCACACTCAGTGATGTTCAGGAATTATTCCTGGATATGTGCTCAGAAATTGCTCCTGGCTTATGGGATGCTGGGGGCTCAAACTATGGTCTGTCCTAGGCTAGCATGGGCAAGGCAGATACCTTACCGCTTGCACTACCACTCTGGCTCCAAGGAACTGTTTTTTTGTGTGAATAAATAAGACAGACAAAAACACTGGCAAGATTCATAAGGGAACAAAAGAAAAATCCTTAAATAAATCAGAGCAGAAATGAAAGGGAGAGATTACATCAGAACTCCAAGAAATCTAAGACATCATGAATCTTTATTATGAACAACTGTACTCAGGTAAGCTAAAGAATCTAGAAGAAATGGGTAGATTTCTGGAAAAATATAATCTCCCAATACTTAATAAAGAGTAAGTGGAAACCTAAACAGGCTAATCACAAATAAGGAAATTGAAACAGTAATAAAGAAAATCCCCAAGAATAAAAGTCTAGGACTAGATGGGTTTTCAGGTGAATTCTATCAAGCATTCTGATAAGAGTCACTACACTGATGCTTGGACTCTTCTAAAACATCAATAAGATGGGAATTTTCCCTAATATCTTCTATGAAGATGCTATCACACTAAAGCTTTCAAAGATACCACTAAGAGAGAAAATTACAGACCAATCTCACTAATGAACATGGATACAAAAATCCTTAACTAAATCTTATCCAATGAATCCAGCAACACATCAAAAAGATTATACTTCGCAACCTAGTGGGTTTCATTCCAGAGATGTGTGTGATTTAACATATGAAAATCAACTGACATCATACATCACATCAGTAAAAGTAAGGATAAAAAACACAAGGTCATATCAATTGATGCAGAGATAGTATTTGACAAAATCCAACACCTATTCATGATGAAAACACTCAGAAAAATAAGTGAGAATGGAACCTTCCTCATAATAAAAACAGCTATGTATAAAAATCCCATAGACAAGATTATTCTTAATGGCAAAAAACTGAAAGCAATTCCTTTAAGGCCTGGCATGAGGCAAGGATACCCCTGTCTCCACTCATATTCAACCTAATAATAGAAATTCTATCAATAGTAGTCAACAAGAGAATTAAATCAAATCAGAAAAGAGGAAGTGTAACTATCTCTATTTGCAGATGACATGGTAAAATACATCAAAAACCCTAAATAGCCCTCAAAAAGCTCCAAGATACAATAACCAATACAGTAAAGTAGCCAGCTACACAAAAGACAGCCCATTCCTTTATTCAAATAATGACTCAGGGGAGAAAGAGACCAAAGAGCCTATCCCATTTAAAATAGTATCTGAAAATATCAAGTACCTAGGAATCAACCTAACAAGAGAGGTGAGAGACCTATATCAAGAAAACTTCAAAACACTTCAGAAAGAAATCGAAGGAGACTTAAGGAAATGAAAGAATACCTCATGCTCATGAATTGGAAAAATAAATACCATCAAATTGAGCATCTTACTCATACTACTATATGGCTTCAATGCAATCCCTGCCATATCCACCACTGTAAACTTTGACCCTGAAATCTAAAAAGGGCATCAGGTTTGAGGGCCCTAGCTACCTGTACCATTAAAGGACGGTCTTTTCAAAGCTATCTATACCTGAAAAGGAGGATATTTGTAAAACAGTTCCTCAAAAGGGGCGGGGGGCATTAAGCACTGAAATACCTTGGCCACCTGTTCAAAATGCACTCAATAAAAAAGGGATGTAGCAAAAATACTATTGGAGATATAATTTCAACTACCATCCTAAGGACTTCTTTTAGCCTCTCATAAATATCACTCAGATTTATATAAACACACCTTGTTATGAGCATTTGTGTAGATTCAAGTATTCTTTATTTAGTCTTATAGAATAATAACCACCCTCAAACATTGCTTTACAGTTAGCCTATGTGTACTCATATCAAGGGTGAATATTTCAGGCCCCAGTTCAGAATGTATGAATAAAGCAAGGTGAAAATAATATCAGGCTCTGAGAACTGACCTTGCTGGAGGAACAAAGAGGCTGGGTCTATGCCTAGATCTTGGTCAGAAAAGATAAGCATGCAGCTTGTTCTGGGCATATTGTCTAGGCCCAATGAAAACTAAATGGTATGTCTACACTTGTGATGCCTTGCCAAGAATTTTGTATTTTGTATCTGTTCTATCTACTCTAGCCCCCAAAAAAGAAGGCTAGAAAGAAATTAAGAAATATATATAAATGATTCCACCAGCTCAAAGAATTCTATCATAAAAATGAGAGAATCTATACAAATGAAACTAAGAGAACTAAAAAACATGCTAGCAAACCATAATAGCAGAATTACACACATAGAGAATCACATGAATGAACTAGAAGACAAAATATAAGACAACAACAAAAGAAGTCAATAAATAAACAAGAAACAAAACATTGAAAGAAAATGTAAGGTATTTAATGAACAAAGGCAAAAGAAACAATCTACACCTAATAGGAATACGAGAAGAGCAGGAAAAAAGGAAAGGGGAAGAACAAGTAGTGAAGGAAATAATAGCAGGTAATTTTTCCACTCTCTGGAAAGAGACGGTTGTACAAATCCAAGAGGCAAAAAAAGAGTCCCAAGACCAAGACATTGTTGGTAAGAATGTTGCATTGGTGAAGAGGGGGGTAATTCTTATTTATAACTAAACTACAACTACAACATGTTTGTAATCATGGTGCTTAAATAAATATAATAACAAAATAAATAAAAAATTTAAAGTACTAATTTTATGAACATTTATGCATCAAATGCAGAGCAAGAAAAATAAGTAAGGCTTTTGCTTCCAAACCTGAAGAAAAATGTGGATGAAAATGTGATAGTAGTGGGAGGTTTCAATACAACATTATTGCCACAAGACAGATCCATTAAGCAGAACACTAGCAAAGACAATAGAGCACTAAATAAGAAACTAGAAAAAGTAGGACTAATGAACCCTCCATCCTCAGAAAACGTAAGACACATTATTTTCAAGTGCACATGTAAACTTTTCTAGGGAAGATCACACCTTAGATCACATAAATCTAACTTACATAGCCAAGCAATCTCAGAGATCAAGATTGACTGTAGAAAGAAGATATGGAGAAAATCTAACACCTGAAGACTCAACACGATGCTGCTCAACAACAGTTGGATCAGAGAGGAAATCAAGGAAGAAATAAAGATTCTTTGAGAAAAATGACAATGAAGAGGCAAATTGCCAGAATCTATGGGACACAGCAAAAGCAGTAACTGGGGGAGCACATAGCAATACAGGCCTATGTTAGGAAAGACTCAAAATCAAGAGCTTAATGAGACCCTTAAGTATCTGGAAAACCAGCAGCAAAGGAACCCGAGCACAGGTGTAAGAAAAGAGGTAAAAACCAGATCATAAATAAACAACATAGAAACAATCAAAACAATATTAAGAATCAATGAGACCAGAGCTGTTTTGTTAAAATCTTTATACAATTTGATTACAAACATGATTGTAGTTGGGTTTCAGTCATATAAAGAACACCCCCCTTCACCGGTGCAACATTCCCATCACCAATGCCCCAAATATCCCACCTCGCTACCCCCTACCCCTGCCTGTATTTGAGCCTGTGGTCATTCTTGTGACAGTATGTTTCAAGGGTAGAGATGCCCTCTATGTCTTAGGCCAATAAATTTCATTCATAATTTTTCTAATATTTACTGCACCCATGCAAAACAAGAACAACAAAAAACTTACCACACCTGCTTCCCATTTTATTAGTTTATTTTATTATTTTCTTCTTTCTTTTTCTAATTTTATATTTATAGCTTCTAGACAAGGGAACCAAACACTTTTTTTAAAGAACCATAGCATATGAATCACCTTGTTCTACTTCATATTTCTTTTTTTATAATAATATATTTTATTTAAACACCTTGATTACATACATGATTGTGTTTGGGTTTCAGTCATGTAAAGAACACCACCCATCACCAGTGCAACGTTCCCATCACCATTGTCCCAAATCTCCCTCCTCCCCACCCACCCCCGCCTGTATTCTACACAGGCTCTCCATTTCCCTCATAGGTTCTCATTTTTAGGACAGTTCAAAATGTAGTTATTTCTCTAACTAAACTCATCACTCTTTGTGGTGAGCTTCCTGAGGTGAGCTGGAACTTCCAGCTCTTTTCTCTTTTTCTCCATATCGCTTTCTATAAAGGTTGAACTACAGGGCATTCCCACCAGCAGTGGATAAGAGTTCCTTTCTCTCCACATCTCCGCCAACACTGTTTGTTCTCATTCTTTGTGATGTGTGCCATTCTCTGTGGTGTGAGGTAATACCTCATAGTTGATTTGATTTGCATCTCCCTGATGATTAGTGATGTGGAGCATTTTTTCATGTGTCTTTTGGCCATTTGTATTTCTTCTTTGTCAAAATGTCTGTCCATTTCTTCTCCCCATTTTTTGATAGGATTAGATGTTTTTTTCTTGTAAAGTTCTGTCAGCAGCTTGTATATTTTGGAGATTAGCCCCTTATCTGATGGGTATTGGGTGAATAGTTTCTCCCACTCAGTGGGTGGTTCTTGTATCCTGGGCGCTATTTCCTTTGAGGTGCAGAAGCTTCACAGCTTAATATATTCCCATCTGTTGATATCTGCTTTCATCTGCTTGGACAGGGTATTTTCCTCCTTGAATATGCCTGTAGTCTCAATGTCCTGGAGTGTTTTGCCTATCTGTATTTTATGATTTCAGGTCTGATATCAAGGTCTTTCATCCATTTGGATTTTATCTTCGTAGATGATGCTAGCTGGGGGTCTAAGTTCAATTTTTTGCAAGTGACTAGCCAGTTGTGCCAACACCACTTGTTGAAAAGGCTTTCTTTGCTCCATCTAGGATTTCTTGCTCCTTTATCAAAAATTAGGTGACTGTCTGGGGAACATTTTCTGAGTATTCAAGCCTATTTCACTGAACTGAGGGTCTGTCCATGTTCCAATACCATACTGTTTTGATAACTATTGCTTTGTAGTAAAGTTTGAAATTGGGGGAAATAATTCCTCCCATGTTCTTTTTCCCAATTATTGCTTTCGCTATTCTAGGGTGTTTATTGTTCCAAATAAATTTCAAAAGTGCCTGATCCACTTCTTTGAAGAATGTCTTGGGGATCTTTAGAGGGATCGCATTAAATCTGTTTAGATACTGCCTTGGGTAGTATTGCCATTTTGATGATGTTAATCCTGCCAATCCATGAGCAGGGTATATGTTTCCATTTCCACGTATCCTCTCTTATTTCCTGGAGCAGAGTTTTATAGTTTTCTTTATATAGGTCCTTCACATTTTTAGTCAAGTTGATTCCAAGATTCTTGAGTTTGTGTGACACTATTGTGAATGGGGTCGTTTTCTTTTTTTGTTTGTTTGTTTGTTTTTTGTTGTTGTTTGTTTTTTGTTTTTTCATCACACCTGGCAGTGCTCAGTGATTATTCCTGGCTCCATGCTCAGAAATTGCTCCAGGCAGGCACGGGGGACCATATGGGGAACCGGGATTCGAACCAATGACCTTTTGCATGAAAGGCAAACGCCTTACCTACATGTTATCTCCCGGGCCCCGGGGTCGTTTTCTTAATGTCCATTTCTTCCTTATTACTATTGGTGTATAGAAAGGCCATTAATTTTTGTGTGTTAATTTTGTAGCCTGCCACCTTGCTATATGAGTCTATTGTTTCTAGAAGCTTTTTGGTAGAGTCTTTAGGGTTTTCTAAGTAGAGTATCATGTCATCTGCAAAAAACGAGAGCTTGACTTCTTCCTTTCCTGTCTGGATTCCCTTGATATCTGTTTCTTGCCTAATCGCTATAGCGAGTACGTCCAGTGCTATTTTGAATAGGAGTGGTGAGAGAGGATAGCCTTGTCTTGTGCCAGAATTTAGAGGGAAGGCTTTTAGTTTTTCTCCATTGAGGATAATATTTGACACTGGCTTGTGGTAGATGGCCTTAACTATATTGAGAAAGGTTCCTTCCATTCCCATCTTGCTGAGAGTTTTGATCAAGAATGGATGTTGAGCCTTATCTAATGCTTTCTCTGCATCTATTGATATGATCATATGATTTTTATTTTTCTTGTTGTTGATGTTGCGTATTATGTTGATAGATTTACGAATGTTAAACCATACTTGCATTCCTGGGATGAAACCTATTTGATTGTAGTGGATGGTCTTCTTAATGAGGCATTGTATTCTATTTGCCAAAATATTGTTGAGGATCTTTGCATCTGCATTCATCAGCAATATTGGTCTCTAATTTTCTTTTTTTGTTGTTGTTGCATCTCTGTCTGGTTTAGGTATCAAGGTGATGTTGGATTCCTAAAAGGTATTTGGAAGTGTTTCCGTTTTTTGATTTCATGAAAGAGTCTTGCCAGGATTGGCAGTAGTTCCTCTTGGAAAGTTTGAAAGAATTTTTTAGTGAATCCATCTGGGCCTGGGCTTTTGTTTTTGGGCAGACATTTGATTACTATTTTAATTTCATCAATAGTGATGGGGGTGTTTAGATATACTACATCTTTCCTTCAACTGTGGAAGATTATAAGACTCCAAGAATGTATCCATTTCTTCCAGGTTCTCATTTTTAGTGGTGTAGAGCTTCTCAAAGTAGTTTCTGATTACCCTTTGAATATCTGCCATATCAGTAGTGATCTCTCCTTTTTCATTCCTAATACAAGTTATCAAGTTTCTCTCTCTCTCTCTCTCTCTCTCTCTCTCTCTCTCTTTGTTAGTTTTGCCAGTGGTCTATCAATCTTGTTTATTTTTACAAAAATCAAATTTCTATTTTCATTGATCTTTCGGATTGTTATTTGGGTTTCCACTTCATTGATTTCTGCTCTCAGCTTTGTTATTTCCTTCTGCCTCCCTATTTTTGGGTCCTTTTGTTAAGAACTTTCTAGTTCTATGAGCTGCATCATTAAGCTACTTAGTTAAGCCCTTTCTTCCTTCCAGATGTGTGCTTGCAAAGCTATACATTTTCCTCAGTACTGCTTTTGCTGTGTTCCATAAATTCTGATAGTTTGTGTCTTCATTATCATTTGTTTCCAGGAATCTTTTGATTTCCTCTTTGATTTCATCTCTGACCCACTGGTTATTCAGTATGAGGCTTTTTAACTTCCAGGTGTCAAAGTTATTCTTCTTTTTTCCTTTGGAATTCACAAGTAATTTCAGAGCCTTGTGGTCAGCAAAGGTAGCCTGCAAATTTCTATCCTCTTGATATTATGAAGATATGTTTTATGTGACAGCATGTAGTCTATCCTGGAGATTGTTCCATGTACTTTGGAGAGAATGTGTATCCAGGTTTTTGGGGATGAAGTGTCCTATATATATCTACTAGGCCTCTTTCTTCCATTTCTCTCCTCAGGGCCAGTATAGTATATTCTTGTTGGGTTTCAGTATGGTTGACCTATCCATTGATGACAAAGCCGTGTGGAGGTTCCCCACAATTATTGTGTTGCTGTTGATATTATTTTTCAGCTTTGTCAACAATTGTATTAAATATTTTGCTGGACCATCATTCAGTGCATATATGTTTAGAAGCGTGGTTTCTTCCTGCTCTACATACCCCTTGATTAATATATAATGTCCATCTCTATCCCTTACAACCTTCCTGAGTATTAAGTTAGCATTATCTGATATTAGTGTGGACACTCCAGCTTTTTTATGGGTGTTGTTTGCTTGGATAATTTTCATCCAGCCTTTTATTTTGAGTCTAAGTTTGTTCTGACTATTCAGTTGCGTTTCTTGTAGACAGCAGAAAGTTGGATTGAGTTTTTTGTCCATATAGCCACTCTGTGTCTTTTAACTGGTGCATTTAGTCCATTGACATTGAGAGAAAGAATTGTCCTGGCATTTGATGCCATCTTTATATCAAACTTTGGTGTGTCTTTTGGTTAGTCTTGTCTTAAATTAGGCTTTTCAATTTTTCTCTTAAGCATGGGTTCAGTCTGTAAAGTTTCTGAGCTGTTTTATGTCTGTGAAACATGTATTTTTCCATCAAACCGGAAAGTAAGTTTTGCTGGGTACAGTATTCTAGGTGAAGCATTCATTTCATTCAGTCTTGTCACAATATCCCACCACTGCTTTCTGGCTTTCAGTTTTTCTAGTGACAGGTCTGCTGTAAATCTCAAGGATGTTCCCTTGAATGTAATTTCCTTTTTTGATCTTGCCGTTTGCAGAATTATGTCTCTATCTGTGGGATTCGTCATTGTGACTAGGATGTCTTGGGGTATTTTTTCTGAGGTTTCTTTTGGTTGGTACTCTTCGACCATGCAGGATTTGATCACATATATTCTTTAGCTCTGGATGTTTCTCTTTAGTGATGTTCTTGACCATTGATTCTTTTTTTTTTTTTTTTTTTTTTTTTTTTTTTTTG